>PVKU01004004.1:29971-160306 GCA_004027475.1 Anoura caudifer
CCCCATGCACAAGGGCCTTAATTGCTCAGTTACAGACCAGACTGTGGCACAAAGCGCCCATTTACTGAAGGCTTAATGTAGCCATTAGGATTCTTTTGGTTACAAGTAACAATAAATCTGCCCCAAATGACATCACGACAATGAGATTTTATGAGTGCACGTAACTGAAGAGCACATGGCTTGGTTCAGGCGCCCGCAGGATGAGGTCAGGCTCCCGTGCCGCGCTCTCAGCCGGGCTCTGCTTCCCGAGTTAACTCCCCTCTGCAACGGGGTTTCCCGCTCACGGTCGCAAAATGGCTGCCAACGGCCGCGTCCTCCCTGGCTACCAAGTAATGAGAAGAGAGGGGGAGACTACTTCCCTCCAGGCTCAAACAAAAGCCCTCATTCAACTTTCATTGTCTCTGATTGGCGTGACCTGGCTGTGCAATAGTCACCCATGTTTTTCGATTAGTGAGGTCTGGGTCATGTGTCACCCCTGGCGCCAGAAATGGAGTCCAATGGAGAAGCGGATGTTCAAATACAAACTTAGGTGCTACTCTGCTCCACAAAAAGGTGTTTGAAATATTTGAGGATGGCAGAAAGATCATAATGCAGGGGGGAAAGCCCTACCTTCTTTTTTCTTAAAGTCTCCAAGCAGTTTTTCTCCTCGTTCCACTCCAAAAATGAGCTTCAGGGCAGGTATAGCATGATGGTGGGGCATCCACATGTGGGAGTAAGACTCCTGGTTCTGCCACCGACTGCCTGGGTGACCCAAGGTAACTGACTTTCTGCCTTGGGCCCCCATCTTCTTGTCTGTAAAACAAGGCCCCAAATCCCACCTACCTCATGGGGTTGCTGGGAGGATCAACTGAAAGGATCAGGCCTGGAAGCGTGAGTTTGGCCCTGAGTAGATATTCAATTTGCTCTCAGAACTGTTGTGAACGAGGGAATGCTCTTACACCAGCTCTGGTCTATCTCACTCCGCCCTGGGCTCTGGGCCAAAAGCCTTCAGAAGAGAGAAGGTGAGGCAGACCAGGAGTAAGCAGGGCACTCAATGACTGACTGACCCCCGCCTGAGAGTGGGGGAAGGACCCAGAAGGCCAGGCGGCAGCACAGGCCCGAGGACAGGAACTGGGCAAGGCTGAGTTCCTAAGAAGCACTCTCTACCACCGAGTTCATACGAAAACCACAGCATCTCTTTTTGCCTTCATAGTCCTCTCTCTTGAGGAAAACACCACCCAAATAAGGCCCAAAGCTGTGCGGGAGTTTGCATGCCAAGTGTTTATACAGATTAGAACATCTCTGTTGACTTGCAGCTTAAGCCTCCCAGGCTTTGCAGTTCGTCAAAGTTTAATGTTCTGTTTCACGTTGTTCCTTGCCATCGTTAAGTGGCTCCGTCAGCTCTTAGAAGGGAAACTTCCCCCTTCAGGGCACATTTCCCCTGCCCTGAGCTGGGGAGCCCCGTTGCTAAGGGCATCTGTTCTGTTTGCTTTTGGGAAGTACAGATGTGAATAGTCACCAAGTCGCAGCTTTTGTTCTGTTCCTTGGGCAGCCGGGGCAGCAGGCTGATGCAACAGCTGCAGAACACTGGGGCTCCCCCAAGGGGGAGAAGAGAAGAGACAGAAGCCAAGTGCAACCCCGGAGGATATGTGCCAGGCTCCGAGGCCTCCAAGAATTGGATCTATTCTTAGGAATTTCAATCCACCTCACTCCAACCAGCGTGGAGGCTGTTAGGATGCAACTCACTGGGCAGCTGTGAGGGGAAGTTCTCAGGAATGGGTAGCTTCTGCCTGTTGCAGGCGTACACTCTAGTCCGGGGTGCGGGGATCCCGGCTGGGGAAGAGCTGGCGTTACCACAAAGGAGCTAAATTGCCAAGGGTTCATTTGTGTCGCATCCCAACCAGAGGCCAGGACCAGGATCTTTATCAGCAAGTACTCAGATCTTACCTGAGCTAAGTTAACTGTTCAGGTCAATACTGTTTGAGCACCCAGTGGTTTTCCTGCACTGTGAAAGCAAGAGATGAAGAATCGGTGTCCCAGGAATATTAGCGTAGTAGGTAACTACTCAAACCTTACAGCAAAACTCACTTCCTGTGTCCTAATAATGCCATAAAATAAGTAGAACAAAGCATAGATGAATATTAGCACAAACATAATCCATCTTATTACCTACTCTGGCTGCCACCATACCTCTCACCTGGGTCATGGCAGTGGCTTCCCAACGGGTACCCTGCTCCCACTTGGACAGCCCACCCATCCTTTATACTTTATTCCTGGCACAGCAGCCAGGGTAATCTTGTGAGCACGTAAGTTGCACGTGCGATCAAAGCCCTCTGGTGGCTTCCCATCTCACAAAGGGCGAAAGCTAATGTCCTTCCAATGAATGACTTTCAGCTCCCTATGTGACTTGTGCCCCACGTGAGTGATGTCATCTTGGAAATGGCTCCTACAACCTCAGATGAGCCACCACGTCCATACCACGTGGAGCAGAGGGGAACTTTTCCTTGCTGAGCCTGAAGCAACCACCGACTCGTGAATGAACAAGCCATTGTAATTTTTGTAAGCTACTTAGTGTAATGTGATTTGTTACACAGCAATAGATAACCATTAAGATTTCAAATTTTAAAAAATAGTTCACTTCTAAAAAGGCTGAAAAGGAACAATAGAAAAATTGTTCATGGGAGAATAAACTTTTATTAGGCATTAAATTTCAAAAGGTTACAAAACAGTATGTATAAAATCTTTAAAAACATTTTTTAGTTTAGAAGGCATCTATAAAGTTTTCACAGTTTGGATTTTTCATAAATTTACTTTCATGATAGGTATAAACAAGTTGCAAAATGCAGCTCAAGATTTAACAAATTTGCCAATGATTTATTTGCTCTAGTTTCTTTATAGAGGGAAAGAGAATTAGAAGAGGAGAAAAAAAAATTCTCATTTATTTCTAACCACCTTACCTTTTCAAGTATCCCTCAGGAAAGGAAGAGCAAACATGTAAAAAGAAATACAATAAATTAATTTTTAGGCTGTTACCAAAAGTTCAGAAAGCCCAGTTCCTGATGACTTAGGAAATGTGGCCAAGTTTTGGGTATTTTAAAATAAGTAAAGTTTGATGGCAGCGGCTGCACTGAAGGTGGTGGTAACTTCAACCTAGCCCCAAGTAAGACACCTGCCCACTGTGTAGCCTGACTGAGGTGGCCAGACTGAGGAAACCTGACTAGGGAGCCATTGAAATTGGTTCCCTGATTCCTTAACTCTTCTCGATGTGTCCTTGTCTAATGCGTGTCACTGTTCCTTGCAAACAGAACAGGTCAATCCAACCACGCTGCATTTTCAGGCAACTCAAATTTCATTCTTTTTAATGAAGCCTCCTTAACACTGGTGTTTTTTAAACAAAATGAAGTAGTTTGTATTTTTCTGAGTTTCACTTCATCTCCTTGGTTTCGACGGTGTTTCACAGCTTCTCAAGACCAAAAGAAACTTAATGGGATCACCTGCCATAGAGCAGTACCCAAGCAAGTTTTGAGTGTCATCACTGAAAAAAATGTTGAACTTTTAAACTCTGTTGGAGTGGGTGGAGCCTTCCCGCGGAATTTCATAGTCATTTGATGCTTAAAAACCCCACAGCCTCCACCAGAAGATTAAAATAGTGTCAGACAAATAGGTAGGAACAGTCTGAGAAGAGGCTGGGTGACTTTCAGATTAAGCGTCCACAGCCCCACCCAAAGCAAACATGAAACTCCCCTGAGAGGCCCTTCATCTCAGTTACTGTCCGGCAAATGCACGAGCCCTTTCTGAGGCCCAATGACAGTATCTATTCTGTGTTTATTATCCTAACATGTCAATGTCCCCTTCCTATTTGCCAACCTAAGCTCTTTTGAGGCAGGGACAGTTTTTGTCATTTGGTTAAACAGAATACAGAATTAGGGCCTCTAGGGTGCTGGGTGGGGAAAAATGGGATGAGTCAGAGTAGCTTAGAAGAAGTTCCTGTAAAAATATCTTTTAACCACTTGACAAACAAATGAATCAATGGAAAAGAAAAGGGTTATTCGATAAACAATGCCAGGATATTCGTTAGACATTTTGAGGGAGGAAAACTCGGAGGAACACACCAAGCACATCATAATTACATTAGCCAAGATTAAAAATAAGGAGAGAATTCTAGAAGCAGCAAGGGGAAAGGAGACAGTTACCTACAAAGGAGTTCCCATAAGACTATGAGCTGATTTCTCAAAAGAAACCTTACAGGCAAGAAGAGGTTGAGAAATATTCCAAGTCATAAAAGGCAAGAACCTACATCCAAGATTGCTCTATCCAGCAAAGCTTTCATTTAAAATGGAAGGGAAGATAAAGTGCTTCCCAGATAAGGTCAAGTTCAAGGAGTTCATCATCACCAAGCCCTTATTATATGAAATGTTAAAGGGACTTATCTAAGAAAAAGAAGATAAGAAATATGAACAATAAAATGACAACAAACTCACAGTTATTAACAACTACACCTAAAACAAAAACAAACTAAGCAAACATCTAGAACAGGAACAGAATCACAGAAACGGAGATCACATGGAGGGTTATCAGCAGGGGAGTGGGAGGAGGAGAGAGGGGGAAAAGGTACAGAGAATAAGTAGCATAAATGGTAGGTAGAAAATAGACAGGGGGAGGTTAAGAACAGTATAGGAAATGTAGAAGCCAAATAACTTATATGGATGACCCATGGACATGAACTAAAGAGGGGGAATGTGGGTAGGAGTGGGTATGCAGGATGGAGGGGAATAAAGGGGGGGAATGGGACAACTGTAATAACATAATCAATAAAATATATTTTAAAAAACCCTCCATTTCAACCCTAAACTCATGCTGTGAATCAAAATAAATTCTAGAAAGATTTAAGAAGCAAATGATGGAAAAGTAAACCATTATTTGGAGCATATCATGCTAAGTGAAATAACTCAGACAGAAAAAGTCAAGAACTAGAGGATTTCACTTATATGGGGGCTATAAAACCAATAGCAATGAATAAACAAACAAGAAAATCAAAGAAAATCTCATAGAAACAGACAGCAGTATGGTGGTTAGGAGAGGGAAGTGGGGGGTTGGGGATAGGAAAGGGTAAAGGGGGTAAAATACATGATGAGAAATGAAGATTTGACTTTGGGTGGTGGGCACACAATATATATATAGATGATGTGTCATAGAAATGTACACTTGAAACTTATATAATTGTTTTAACCAATGTCACTCCAATAAACTAAATGAAAAACAAGTACATCATTAAATAGACATATAGATTAATGGAACAGAACTGAGGGTTCAGAAACAAATCCTTATATTTACTTTTACATTTATGGTCAACTGATTTTCAACAAAAGTGCCAATGCAATGCATTGGAGAAAGGACAGCCTTTGCAACAATGGTGTTGGGACAATTGGATAGTCACAGGCAAAAGATCAGCTTAGACCCTTACCTTACAGTATACATAAAATTTCACTCAAATTTGATCATAGGCTTACTTGTAAGAGCTAAAATAATAAAACATTTAGAAGATAACACAGGAGAAAATCTTTGAGAGCTTGGGCTAAGCAAAAATTTTATAGATATGATGTCACAAATGTGATCCATGAAAGAACAAATTAATACATTGGACTTCATCAAACTTAAAAGCCTTTGTGCTTCACAAGACATCACTGAGTACATGAAAAAGACAAGCAACGGACTGGGAAAATGTATTTGCAAACAACTGTTTTCATAGAGTTTATCTTCTTTAGAAGGTATAGGGGGTGAGCAATAAATAAATTAACAAATAAGAAAAATATCCAATAGTGATTGGTGCTGTGCGGAAGAGAAAACCACTGAGATTTTGGTTGGCTATTGGCCACGTTAGACTGTGTAGTCAGGAAAGAGTTCTCTGAGGAGAGGTCGTTTATATGGAGCAATTTGAGCTTTGAATAACAAGCAAAAAGTCAGCCAAGGGAAGATCCAAAGGGAGCACGCACCAGGCAGAAGCCGCAGCATGTGCACGGCCCTTAAGGTGGGCACATGCCTGGCACATTCGGAGGAGTAAACAGTGCTTGGTGGCATCGGGTCAAAGTGGACAAGGAGGAGCATGATACCAGAGGAGGTGGAGCCTTAGGAGGATGCCTGGTCCCAGCGGGCTCTTTGAGCTAAGCTGAGGAGGTGGGTGGTCCTCACATGGGGTCGAACCAGATCACTGTGTGATCTCTCCTGAGCAGAGTGTGGATTCCAAATGGGTGTAGCACCCAGAGTTCCTCGCTGCAAATAACAAAGCTGACTCTGGCTCGTTTAGCAGAAATTTATTTAAATTTTATTTGCAAAGAATATTGAGCAGCTCATGGATATTTTTTTTGAAGGACCTGACAAATAAGATTCAGGGTCAAAGCTCTAAGAAAGAAAAGGTTGCACAGACCTTCCTTTTTCAAGCTGCTTAATGCTGAACCAAAAATCTCTGAAGCGTGCCAAATGGCAGAGCCTGAGTCACCGGTTTGCTCCCCAGCTGTGAAAGAAGTGAGGAATTTGCATTTTCTAGGTTCTAACTTTAGGGAGTCAAACTTTCAAGGCTCGAATTTTCCCAAATAGAAGAAGGAAACTTTTTTTTTAAGTATTAGGGAGTCAGAAAACACCAAAAATGTCCATGAAATGGAATGAGAGGAAAACTATGGATCCAAATTTGGAGACTGTTCCAGTATTTCAGGTGAAATACAATGGGGGACTTGATAGACTGCTCATAATATTATAGGATGGTGATTCTCCAGGTGTGGCCCAGGACCAGCAGCATTTTCTGAGGACTTTGTTAGAAATGCAAATTTCAGGCCCCACCCTGAACTTCCCGAATCTGAAACTCCCAGCAATTTGGTTTTAAGAAGCCAGCAGGTGATTCTGAGGCACGCTGAAGTTTGAGAACCACTGGCGTAGGGCTTGGAGAGAAGAGAAACATTCAGCAGTAGTCTGTAGAACTTCTTGATGGATTGGATGTGAAATTTAAAGGAGAGAGTGGAATCGAGGAAAACCCATAGATTTTCACTTGAGTGACTGGGAAGACAGCAGTCACTTTCACAAAGACAGAGACCGTGAGCCAGCTGGCGGAGGGAATGAAGGCTGGGGAATTCACTGTGTGCTGTGGATGTGCAGTTTGTGAGGTGTGCAGAAGGCAGAGTCAAGTAGGCAGTTGGCTAGGAGTCCAGACTATTTGGGAGAGCTCAGTGATGGAGAACTAGGTACAAAAAATCCAGACTTATATAGAATTAGAGCTAACATTAGTGAGGTCACTAAGGAAGGATATAAATGAAAATGGGCTTTAAGACAGACTTTAAAAGTCAAAGTCAAGTGTGAGAGGAGGATTTGGCCGAAGGGACTCAGAAGGGGAGGCCATGGTGGACATGAGTGAGCGTGGTGAATGTTGCTTGCAGAATGCGTGTCAGAGAAAGCAAGGAAGGAGTGTTTTCGGGAAAACAGCATGATCTGCCCTGCTGGATGCTGCTGAAAGGTCAAGAAAGATAAGAGAGTGACTCCTGAATTTGGCAACATGAAGTTTTGGGGAATCATATGGAAATTACTAGATTTTTAAAAATGTATTATTATTACTGTTATCATTACTATTACTACTACTATTATTATTATTATTTTGCTAGTCAGAGGGTTAAGGAGCTAATGGAGAAGATTAGATAATTTGATTAGTCAGCTTGGGCTGCCATACAAATTACCATTTATTGGGTGGTTTAAAGGTGTATTTTCTCACAGTTCCAGGGGCTAGAATTTGAATACAGGTGCCAGCATGGTGAGTTCAGATGGGAGCTCTCCTCCTGGCTTGCAGAAGCTTAGCCACCTTCTCTCTGTGTCTTCTCATGGCAGATAGAGCAAGTGAGGGCAAACTCTCTGGTGTCTCTTCTTCTCTTTCAAGAGATGGCAATTATGTTCTATTATATTCCTGGTTTTTCAAAGTGATGAAAATCAAGGACCAACAACCACAATAACCCTACCCAGCAAAGCTATCATTTAGAGTCAGAGGACAGATCAAGTGCTTCCCAGGCAAGAAAAAGATAAAGGAGTTAGGGCATTGCGCTGAATGAAATAGATCAGACAAAGGAAGACAAATGCCATATGATTTCACTTATTTGTGAAATCTAAAAAACAAAATAAACAAAGAAGCAGAACAGAAACAGATTCGTAGATACGGAGAATATTTTGATGATTGCCAGATAGTGGGGGAGATTGAGGAAATGGGTGAAAAAGGCAAAGAGATTAAGAACTACAAATTTGGTAGTTACTGAATAGCCACAGGCATGTAAAGCTCAGCATAGGGAATACAGTCAACAATATTCTAATAATTACATATGGCATCAGATGGGTATGAGATTTATCTGGCATCCCTTCTTAAAATGGCACTAATCCCATCATGAGATTACCTACACACACACCTAATTACCTCCCAAAGGCCCCATCTCCAAGTACCAACACATTGGGGATTTGAGCTTCAACGTATGAATTTAGAGGGTCCAGGGGAGACATGATTTCAGTACATTCAGCTGTGTGATATCAAGAAGATACTTTTCCCCCACTCATGTGAGTGGACAGTGCATGAATCTGCAGCCTCCTGAAACACTGCTACCTTAGTGCTCTCCAACCCTCTCCCCAGCCCCCATCCACTCCACCCCTCCCTTCATCCGGTTCTCATCACCTCACACGTAGACAGAGTCCGCACCTGCCCACAGACCTCCGATTTTACCACCCTTGCCCCAGTGCATCTTCCATACACTGATTTCATGACAAGGCGATTCTGTCCATGCCACTCCTTTATTCCAAACCCCATAGCTCAGCAGTGTTTCCCAAATGTGTCCAATTCTAGGAATCACTAGGGTGCTTGTCAACTAGTCAGATCCTCCATGCAGCTCTGGGTTGAGTCTGGAGCCTCTGTATTTTTGTCATCAACCAAATGATGCTTATCATCAAGGAAGTTTGGGAAGCACTGCTACAGATGATGGAGTTCAAGATCCTTAGCAGGGCACAAAAGGGCTTAATGAACTGATCCCATTCTTTCTCTCCAGCTCCCTGGCACTCCACCTCCAGCTATGGGAAATTACTCATGGCTCCTCAGCCCCCCCCATTTCTCCTTGTACATGCATCTCTGTCTGGAAGGATGCCCTCTCTTTGCTTGGCCAGCTGGCCAATTCCTCCTCATTTTTACCTCCCAGTTCAAAGTTGACCCATGAAGGCCCCCTGCCTCCTCACTCTTTGTAATGCTCCTTTTATACTTCTGCTGCACTCTCTGAGTCTCTGCTGTAACAAGAATGTCAGTGTTATGTTTCTTATTTGCATGTTTGTCTCCCGACCACACTGATAGGGCCTCCAGAGAAGGGAATGGATCTCTTCATCTTTGCATCACTGGCTCCTTGAACAGAACCAGGTGCAATGGGAGCACCCAGCAGAACTGACTAAATGAACTAGTAAATTATCACAGACAGGACAGAGGAATTCAACAAAATTGCATCTTCCTTAAGGACTACTACTAAACATTAATATGAAGTGGTCATCAAGGCTGCATGGGTGCACAGGCATGTGTGCACACACACAGGTGACCAAAGAGAAAAAGCATACCACCCACCGTGGAAGCTGAGGCACCTGCTGTTGCGGATAATCACCATTAACAGTTAACCACGAGTTGGTCTGGGTTAAGAGTCAAACAAATGAGCGACAGAGGATACTGTCTGAAATAGTGAGAAAAGCAGCATTGTTTCTGGTAGTCAGGCTAGAGAATGTGGAGGCTTCTATCCAAGACCCTCCTCAGATTCCAGATACCTTCTCCTGATTGAAGACCTTCGGACAAACCATTTCCCAGAAGATGGAAGCAGAGCCCACAGGTCTGCTTCCACAGGACAGCTGAGGATGGCTGCTTCCTGAGGCCAGGCAGCTCCAAAGGACAGCAATGAAAAGGTTGCTGCAGCCCCATGAGAAGACCCGTCCCCAGTCTCACCAGCCAGAGAAAGTTACTCCACTGTACAAGAATGCAGAGTGGCAGACGTGTTTCTCCCACCTATTTCTCTCTGGGACTGGAGTGCAGGCCCCCCTCTACGGAAATGTGGGGAGTGGGGCACATGTTCCCTGTACTACCCCCCGCCATAGAAATGCTTTAAGATGGACTCACATTTGTAGAGTCAGGTTTAAGAAGGAAGTGAAAATGAGTTTTTCCAAAGTGAGAAGGGAAATGGAAAAGTTCACATCACGTGAATCTGTGGAAGGCTGAGAAGGATCTTGTATGAGAGACTCAGACTCCAAAGTTCAAATACTCCCCAACTTCAAGGTTGTGACAATGTGGGCAAATCACTTAACCTCTCTGAGACTCCCTTCATTCATCCTTCAAAGGGTGGGGGCAATTAATCAGTCATGCCCTGGCCAAAGGAGATGATGGTAGAAGGGTTGGGTAGACTCACTCTTCCCTATTGTCATGGGTAACAGTAATAATGGAGATCACACCCAAGAGATGGCTGACTGGGGAATCGCCCGTTGCCCCTCTGCCCTTCTTCCTCACCAACATCCCTGCCCACATTCCTACCAGGTGTGCCCATCTCAACAACCTCTTCCAGCAACAGCTCTGTCCCAAGACCCCCAAGAGACAGAGTTTGTTTCCTAGCCCCTCAAATGCTATCGCAGTTAACATTTAAGAACTTTTCCACGCTCACTCTGCTCTCTGTACCCTTGAACTACACCTCTGATGTTATCACCACCTCTGGTTATGAGGTTCCAGGGAATCGCATGTCCTAAAAATGAGTTTTGTTTTATCAGACAGATTTCTGAATTCATTCTGGAGAAATCTTCCGTGGCACAAACAGACCTCCACTCCACCCCAGTGGTTCTTCATAAAAACTGGAAGATGATGGTAAATTCCCCAGCCACCTTCCCTACCACTGCAGTTTCTGCCCCGTGTTTCGCAGCCGGCAATATTTTGACCTGGGAGTGCTTTACTCCATCAGCAGGTGCTGATCCTACGTGGGAGAGCCACAGGTCCTACAGGGGAAGGAGCAAGCAGGCAAAGACCCCACTGCAAAAGAGATGAGGCCTCCGGCCAATTCTCGTGCAGGCCCTGCAGTCCAGCTTGGCCTAGACTCTGCAGATTTACTTAACGAGCGCTTGCAGGGCCATTACCGTTTGCCAGGCACTGTGTGAGGCACCTGACAGATATGAACTCATTTCATTCTTATAACCTTTGATTCACCTCCCTGTCTCTGTTTCCCCTCCTGAAAAAGAACTCCAAAAGTACGTACCCCGTGAGGACAGTCTCCTGAGTTAACGCACTACACTTAGAACAGGACGTGGTGCAGTACGAGCACAACATGAACAAGCATTTGTGATCTAAATGATGGCAACAAGGACAATTGTGGATACAGGAACGCCAAGGAGGGACCCATGCCCCAGTCTTGGGGGGTGAGGCAAAAATCCCTTGGAAGCCATCTACTCGGTGAAAAGCTGAGCCACATCCACGCTAGTGAATGAGCTTTTCACTGCTGTGCTCTGGTCCAATGGTCAATTATGACATGCAGCCTCAGAGGAGAGTGTACGACCCCCTGCCCTTCAGATACAAAGATGAATTTGCTCGTCCTTATTTACAGATGGACTAACAATGAAAAACTCATGTTCCCCCTTCTGACCAACCCTGAGAACAATGCCAAAGATTTCCTGTAATGAAAGGAACTAAAAATACTTTTTGATGATGGAGAGAGTGGAAGTTGAGCAACGCTGACTGAGTGAAATACGGAAATGATACCAAATGGCACCCGAGCAACAAAACAAGCAGCCCACCTGGCCTTTGATCTCTCAGTCTCGCCCCAAGACTCCCTACACAATGTTTTGTTCCAGGAGGCCATGCTGTATCTTTGTGTTTACACGCTCCATCTAATTTTCTGGAGAAAAAAATCAGTCAACCATGACAAATGTTGAATTACAGCATAAGGTGGTTGCCAGCAAATTGAATACCTAAATAACAAAACTCTCTCTTCTTTGCAACCCCTTGAAGATCCTTAAGAACTGGGAATATATTCTGTGCTTTTGGGACTCAACAACCACTTCCATATTTATTACCAAATTGTTTTTATCATCAGATATACTTTATACACTGTCATATCTGTGTTAAATCTAAATGTTTCATTAACTTTAACCATTTTGTTAAACCACTGTGGAATGGTTTGCATAGTTTATAAAACTCGTCACATATTTTATTTCCTTTTACTCCATATCCACTCTGTGAGAGATGGCCAGCATCCCCACCGCCACCCCCTTCTACGCATGAGGTCACTGAGGCCCAGGGATGTGAAGGAGCTTGTCTGAGGTCACAACACCAGCAGATGACAGCCTTTTGACAAGCCGCTCCTTGCTCCACCCCGCTCATCCCCTGGAACTGCATTTCGCTCTCTGTTTGGGGTATCCTCCTTGTTATAAATCTGCTCTGTTTATCATGGCCCATCTCCAAAAGAGGCCTCAGCCTGGCCAAGAGGAGTCGTCTCTATTTCTTTGCAAGCAAGTTTTTCCTCTTCTCTGGTCTGGAAAAGGTGGCTCGGCGGCCAACTCAGTAAGCAATTCAGTGATTTAGGAACAAATATGTGGTACAGCTGAGTCTCTCCAGATGTTGAGCTAAATAAGGCACAACTGGACTTTCTGGGTCTGACACCTCTTTAGGCCAAACTGGGAGGAGAAGGGGCCCCAAACGCACTTGAGAAGTAATGATAATACTCTTCTCAAGAATGCCTACTATGCACCAGACACTTTACAGAGAGCTGGGACTCAGGGTAAATTGCTGGTAAATTATACAATTACATGATAAAATCTTACAATTTTCTTCCCTTCAATTTCCCTCCTGGTAGGAGCGTTTTCCACCCCTGTGCTGTTGAACTTGGGAGTGGCTGCATGATTTGTGCTGGCCAGTGAGAAGCAGAGGTGACACACATCTTCCAGCTCCTGCTTTGCCATCTCTCTTTTCCATCTGCCACGCGGACTGGCAATGTTCCAGGTGGAGGTTACCCTGGGCCCAGAGGCGGGTAGGGAAGTCAAGCTTCAGTGAATCCACAGTGGCCCTAAATGTCAGCAAGCACTATTTCTCTGCTGTGTGGTAAGTCACTGGTATTTTCAGACTGTTGTTACAGCAGCAAGGTCTAGCCTCTCCTGACTGCTAAATGTGCATGAGATCCCAAAGCCAGTATGTGCTTGAGCCAGAATAGTTCTTCTCCAGCATTTAATGAATACCTACTAAGTGCACTAACTCTGCTAAGTGCTTTCCATATATTACCTTAGTCCTTACAATGACCCCATCAGTTGTGTATATATAGTGCTTATCCCAATGTTCCAAGGAAGAACGTTTCAGCTCACACAGCTCATAAGGAGCAGATCCAGCACTTGAACTGAGATTGCCCTTAATTCATATCCCAATCTCATCATAATCATTAATCCATGCTGTGTCCTTGTTCACTTATTGAGGACACAGAGCTTGAGAAATCAAAGAGAAGAGTGAATTTGCCAGCTACTCTCAGACTGTCAGATGGTACGCATGCACCATCTGTCAAGAGAATAATGTGAACTGCCCCAGTTCGTGAACAATTACCTAATGAACACCCTGTGTGGACAAAGGAGGTAAAAGATTTGGAGCTTCCTTGACACTCCCCCATTCCTGCTTAACTCCTTCCTCAGTTTCGAACTGCTCAGCTAGTAACCCAGAGTTCCTACACTCTCTCTTATTAGAGGCCAAAGGTACAAGAGCTGCCTCCACTCCAAGGATGGAGTCAACAGCAGCATGGGGAACAGAAACAACAAAGACTTTGAAAGCAGACAGATCCGAGTTCAAGTTCTGACTTTACCACTTCGTGAATTTGAGACCTTAGGCAAGTTGCTTCCCTCCAGTATCTATAAAATGGGACAAATAAGGTAAGGATGCCTGCCTCACTGGAAAACTGAGGGGACAAAATAGGAACTTTTGACAAGTGCCTTGGCCAGGGTACAGCATATAACAGATCATTGATGAATGTTAGTTCCCTTAGGAATTTAGCCAAAACACACTGTGTAAAGCCTTTGCTTTCCTGCCTGCTCCTGCCCTTCCTCCTACCCTCCGTGCTGAATCCAAAGGAGCCACTGGTTGAGGATGGATGTGCTTTCTGATCTGATTTGCACCTGAACATACATCTTTGCCCTAAGAATGTAGTTTGGAAATAGAGATTGAGTGGCCTAAAAACTGGGCTGGCCTTAAAAACAGTGAGAGTTAACAACAGTAACAAAAAGCCACAGACCAGTCTTGGAAAATAATTATTTTTAGAAATATCACTTACAGGGGATAATGCAAACCAAGTTCCAAATACTCAACTCCCAGCAAACATATGGATTACAGTCCTTTGGGAGGGAGAGGTAAATACATGTGCATGTATATATTTACACAAATCATTTCCTTATATGTATTTATTCCAGTCATTAAACAACAAATATGTTTTAACCATTTCCAGTTAACTCCTGCAGTTCTGAAAACATTTTTAAGTGACCAATAGAGAACCATTCCCATCTTCTTCTCAGTCTTTTGTAGGGAACCAGTTTGTTTTAGGTCTGGCAAATGTGACTCAGCTCTGTATGGAAAACCTACAGAAGCGAGGTGGTAGGCAGGAGCCAGACCCTCCAACCAGGTTTTCCTGTGGGAACCAGGCCTAGAAAATGCATCCAGACTGTTATGGCTTGCTCTTGCTAAAACTCCCTCACTCTGGTCTAAAACAATAGGGGTTTATTGCCTATCTTCAAGGTAGTTTCCAAAGCCTGTGTAAATTTTCCCAAGGATGGAGCATAATCAGCTCACCACCTTTCCCTTCTGCATTTGTTATTCTCATTTCTTTGATTGTACCTAACATGTAGACAACAATATTCTATGTAGTAGATGATAAATCCTTCTTTTATGTAAAACCTGAGAAAAACAATAAAAGCCTATCCAAGCAAGGGTTGGTGTGCTCTCTTCTTGAGAGAGTGGCCAAGGCACTCAGAGGTGCTCTCCCCTTGAGAGAATGGCCATGCCGTCCCCTTTTTCCCACAGGATTGCTGTCGCTTGTGCATTTGTTCTCGTCTTCAGTCACAACAGACAGATTCTGCTGGCCAGAGTCTGCCGCAGTCCTTCAGCTCTCAAGCTGAAGCAGGGTACCCAAGGGTCAACCCAAGGGTCAACGCCTTCCAGGTCACTGAGCCCCTTACCTTTTATCTAACAGCCTCAAAGCTAGGAAGACTTTCCAAACGTGGAACTCCTCCCATAGTGGAAAGTTGAAGATCAGAACTGGAAAACCTCTACTTTCTTCAAGGAAGGTGCAGAGGAAAGAAATTCCACTTGGCCATCAGTACACTGAAATTTTCCTTCCATTGACAAAATTGACCAAGTTGAGAAGAAGGCCAGTGTGTGTTTCTTTGCCTTGTTATCCATGTAATTAAAATACTACCTGGAGAGGAACAAATATCACTAAAAAGCTGAATGGACAGTGACCAAGCCCAAGGAGTCAGACTGACCTGGGTTCAAATTCTGTCTCTGATGTAAACAGCTTCTGCAAAAGGGGCAGGAAGTTTAACCTTGGGCTGCAGGTCCTCAACCCCAAAATGGGAGTAATAATTTCTACTTCACAGAGTACCGCAATAATTAAAAATATTGTACAAAGATACCTAGTGCATAGTAGGTACTCAAGAAATGACTCTTTTCATCGTTGATGGAATCTAAAGTCAAATTGGCAATCTGGTATTATGAATATCTGCTGATCAAGGATTGCATTTCAAAAAGCAATCAGATTGAGTCTCAAGCATCAGGCTAAGAATTTATTCAGTTTCTTTTCTTATTCCTGCATTTTAGACTTACTCAGAAAAATATAGAGTTGTGATTTCTGGTTAAAGCTAAATCTTCCTCTAGATTATTTTATTAATGTAAGCAGCCTATTTACATTTCAATAAAAAATAAAAAGATTTTTTAAAAATTAATTATACTGCTTTAGGGAATATGTGGAGAATAAAGCCAATATAAGATAGAGTAGATTTTTTTAAATGGCCACAAATTTCTGCAATACCTGTATGCATTCTTCATTGTAATATGATTTTGCCCCTCCTTCCATCATGAGACAGAGTTTATTTCTCGATCTCTTGACTCCTAGTTTGGCTGTGTGATTCACTTTGACCAATAGGTCAACAGCAAATGTGATATCAGATGGAGACACACTGGAGCCTGCCTTCTCCTGCTTCCCTGAGACCATCATGTGAAGATATGGATGAGAAGTCACATGGAATAGCAGCAGGATTTTTCAGGTGGTAACAAGCACCAGCTTCCAGACACAAGATGAAACAAACCATTCTGGACCATCCGACCTCAATTGAGCTACCAGATAGTTGCAGCCTTAAGAATGACCCCAAGTGAAACCAAGAGATGAACCACCCAGCTGATCCCAGCCCAAATTGCTGACCCATAGAATCATGAGCAAGTAAAATGGTTGATATTTTAAGCCAGTTTGGGGATGGTTTGTGATTCACAAAAGGTAACTTATGCACAAAGTCTTTAACAGACAGTTCTGTGGATGGCTGCTCAGTTCCCAGTAAATTCCCATTCTGTAGGCATTATCCCCCGAGTCACAGGTGTGGGCTCCCAGTAGCACTGCGCACTGGACCACAGTTGCTTGGTCAAGGTGAACCCTGTCTGAGGCTGGACCAATCCTATTTCCCTCACATCATGACAGTGCTCTAAGTGTCTGGGCCAATAACTGTCATTGCTAAGGCCTCCAGGGCTGCCCAGAGTCTGCTCTTCTCAAAGCCTGGTTGTTCTACAGTTCCTTGGATCTGATGAACTTCCTTGGTATGTAAGATCAATTACATTTCTCCTCAAGATAGCTAGAGTTGGTTTCTGTGGCTTGTACCCCCAAAAGTCTTAATAAAAGTCTCCTTCAGCCTGGAACAGTATGGCTCAGTGGGTTGGGCATCGTCCCAAAAAGCTGAAGGTCATCAGTTTGATTCCCAGTCAGGGCACATGCCTGGGTTGTGGGTTTGGTGTCCAGTCAGGATCTGTGCAAGAGGCAACTGATCATTGTTTCTCTTCCTGTCTTTCTCCTTTCCTGTCCTATTCTCTAAAAAATAAATTTTAAAAGTCTTCTTTTTAAAAAAAGTCCCCTTCAAAGCTTTTGACCTTCTAGATGAGGAAAGGGTATGTTTGAAGGCTTCTTATGCACAGGTCACCAGGCTGACATCCACAGAGGAAGAAAAAATGAAGAGAAAGCACCCACCTTACCCTCGGGGAGTCTCCAGTGCAAGAGTCCTCCTGGTTCGGTTTTCTACCTGCTCTTTTTCTTGATTTGCAGACATGGCAACTAAAGAGAGCTCTGTAAGACTTTGAATTATTTCTAGTTTACTTGAATTTTAAGACCATGTGTCATCCTTGCCTCTGCTTAGAAAACCCACAAGCCAATATGATTCTTTATTTCTTGCCTAAGGCCATTCAGATCCTTGAAAGATGAACTAAAAGCCACTTCTTCTCCTGAGTAGCCCACGGTCCTGAAGGGATCTAATACTTTTCCTTGTGATTCATCTAACTGATCTTGGCTTTTACTTTTACTAGGGAGGGGAGAGTTTAGAGGAGACCTGACAGTGAACTTCCTTAATAGAAGGACTGTGAGACTCTGACAGAAATTTCATGGAAAGGCAGAGAGAAACAGGAAGGAGGAAGGAGACACCTATGCCCAGCATTCATGTACCAGATCCAAACAACCCTGGAAAGTAGGCATCAGAATCTCATTTTACAATTGAAGAAACAGAGGCCTGGACAGGTGAAGAGGATGCCCAAGGTCACAACCATCTTAACTCTGTTGTCAGCCAAGCTCCCACCTTTTCCATTATCTAGCTACTTTTCTAAGAAGAAAGCAGTGGAAGCTGAGTTGGGGTTGAGGGTGGATCATGTCATGTTATTAACAGTCACTTTCAGCCATAACTCCACAGTCCTCTCCAGCTTCCACAGTGAGTCTATTCTAGTACTTTCCAAAGAGTAAATTTATTTTAAGGCTCTCACTGTGATATCAATAAGTAGGTATCAATACATGTTCCACAAAAAGATGGATTCCCTCAGAAAATAAGATTTGAGCTAGTTTCTTTACTGCAGGACACCTCAGAACCTTATTATATTTAAGGGGCCTACATGAATCCACAAGGAAAAGACAGTGTGGTATTAGTTAGAGTATACCATAGGCTGCCATAACAAAGTGACACTAAAATTTGGTGGCCAAAAAAGAAATTAATTTCTCTTTCACATATCAGTACAGAGATGAGTGGTCCAAGCTGGCCAAGTGGCTCTTCCATTGACAACACATGGCTTCCCAGATGGCACCAGTGGTTACCACTTCTCAGGTGAGGGGAACCAACATATACAGTCCTGGGCAGGACGTTCCTGTTTAAAGAGATGACATGGAAGTTACACCTGTCACTTGTGCTTCTATCCCACTGGCCTGAACTCAGCCACATGGACACAACCAGTCACACAGAAGGCTAAGAGATATAATCTCTAGTTAGGTGCCCAAGTGTCAGGCCAAAACTCAGAGGGTTCTATCACCACAATGTAGAAAAGGGGAAAAAACACCAAAGCAAAAGGAGTTTTAACCATCCCCAAATTCATCTACCCTCAGAGCTTTTTTTTTTTAATGCAGTATTTTTCAGGACTAGTATTTCATTAAAGACTATATCAATTAGGACAGGATAGTTGGTGATGCAGTAACAAACAACCCCAAGACCCAGAGGCTTAAAGCAATGTAAGTTTAATTCTCACTCATACTACCTATCCAGAGTTGAGGGAAAATGGGAAGAGAGGGTCTGTTCTTCTCTCGGGGAAGGTGGTTGATGGAGAAGCTGTCATCTAGAACAATGCCAATTTCCAGGGTAAAGGGGAAAAGAGTGTGGGGTGAACTATGCACCACATGTAGTGACTAGAAAAGCTAAGTAGAGCTTGATAGCATTTCCCAGACTTCCTCACATGCACCCCCAACAAACCAGGCCTTTGCTTGCAGAACTGAGGCAGCTTCAACATCACCCTGGTTCTTCCACAGTGCTCCTGACTCTGTTGAGGAGAAAGGGGCCTCCTTTTATCTCCTTTGCCCTGATCTTCCATCACCATGTTATACACATTAGAGTACCAAACACAAGCTCCAGATGACTGTATAATTGGCAGAAGTGTCTCCAGTTCCTACTCTCCCTATATCTTCACTCACACTATGGAGAGGCAGAGTCTGTTTCTCCAGTCCTTGAATCTAAGCTGAGTTTATGACTTGCTTTGGCTTATAGAATGGTCAGAAGTGACGTTGTACCAATTGTTTAAGTCTCAGGAGGCCTTGTACATATCCACTCTCTTTTCCACGGGAGGCTGCCATTACTACGTGATCACTATATGATTACTGTGTGATCAAGTATGGGTTCATCTGCCACAGGATGGTGAAGCACATGGAGTAGAAATGAGCTGTCCCAGCTGAGGTCACCCCAGAGCAGCCACCTGCAGCCAACCAGGCAGCTGACTGCCGATCCACAGATGCGCTCAACTCAGTCAGGCCCAGATTGATGACCCACAGCATAAAACAAAATGGTTATTGTTTAACACCACTAAGTTTTAGGTGCCATGGTCCATGTAAAAGCTAAGTGGCATAGTTACTTTGAGCAGGAAGAAATATACTAAAAGGTTGTATCCCCTAAAAAGCCAGGGCACCGTGAGGCTTAGAGGCTCTGCCCAGAATGAGATCACAGAGCCAGCCTGGCCCAGAACCACTGTATCTGGTGCTGTGGATACCAACACCATGCCCTCAGCCCCTGGTGGCTACCACTGGGACCTCTGTCCTCAGGAAACTGGATAGAGCTATTACTGCTGCCACCTGTCCCCAGAATTAGGTCACACACAGGCAAGATATTCTGCAAAATAAATAACAGACACAGAGGCAAGGGCACTGAGCCAACAAAGCAGGAGGCCTGCAGCCAGGGCCCAGGAAGCCCCCCATGTTGCCAGCTTTAACCCTTTAGTAGCCAAATAGGGGAGGTTTAGTGCAAGAATCCTAAGGCAGGAGGCCGGGCACTTGGACAACATAACTTTACCAACCTTTACAGAGCATTTCAGCATGTTAACTAGTAATATAATGCTAATGCCTACAACTTTCCCCTATGAGTTTAGTCACTGAGAAGGAGGCTAGAATTGTATGTTTGACTTACATTACTCAAGAGCCACCCCCACCTTCGTGAACTAGGGTTATGGTCACTTTTTCTGGGCACATGGTCACTCAGTGAATGAGCGAAAGAATAAAATCAGGACTCTGCCAGTAAGGAACATGGTGAGGAGGAAAGAAGAAGTGTCTGCTATCTGTTCCCAGAATTAGGTCACATACTCATCAATCAACTCCTCAAAGATAAGGTGGGGTGGGGGACATAGGACAGGAACCCTCAAGGCCCAAGTGGTTATTCATTAGTATACCTTGCACCAAGGGTCACAGAGGCCCAGGGTCACCACTGTTCCAGTCTACCTGTACCAGGTGTTTCCCAGGACAAGTCAGTCACCCTGTGGCAGGGCCAATGAATCCCTGATCAGCATGATGTTACTTAAGAGGAGCTAGAAAGAGCCAGAGAGATCGAGTGTGGCCCAAGATCACACTGCTAATTCATTCATCCCTTTACTTCAGTTAGACACATGTACGTGTGTCAACTTCGGTTTTACTACCTTGTGACACTATTATTCTACAGGTGAAGATATAATCATAATACACATTAATAACAATAACATCCACCTTTACCAAGTGTCTGTCATCTATCTAGCACAGTTCTAGGCACTTCATGTGTATTAATCTATTTAATCTTTACTACAGTCATAGGAAAGACATACCACCATCATTCCCATTTTACAGATGAACAAACTGAGCCACAAAAAAGTTAAGTAACTTGTCATGGTCACACAGCTACTAAGTGGCAGGCCCAGGACATCCTGGGCAGTCAGGCTCCACTACACGTGTCCTTGGTCATATACTCCTATCTAGTACCCATCGCAGGTGCACAGTCTGACTGCATTCCAGTCCCACTCCACCTACTCCAAAGCCAGCAGGCCCACCCAGGCCCCTCACTCCAGAGGAAATACCCATTCAGCTGATATATGTCTCATGAAAGAGGAACAGATGGGGAGATTAAAAAGACCCCAGCTAGGCTGCACCTGGGTTGAACTGCTGGTCAAGAGATTAACTTGGGGGTTACTGCGCCATGGGGAGTGTGATGTAACGGGTTAGAAAGACCAGTGACATGGAGCTTTACATCACTGTCCCTCAGCTTTCATAGCGACAAAACTGTGAATGACAAAACTTGTTGACCAAGCTGTGGCTAAGGTCCTGTCCAAGACTGGGAAATCCAATTCGCCCAGCAATTTCCATTCAACAAAACAAACTGAGGTCGGAAATATCAAGGCAGCCATGAAACATGAAAGAAAATCAAATGAACCAAAAGCAGCTGTAGCATCATTTCTCTCCTTTTTTCCTTTGGAAATTTGTTTCCAGGCTGCTCATGTATAAAAAATCAGGCCCAAGATTTCAGGATAAGCTGAGGAAACACCAGAAATAAAAAAGGTTATTTCTTGTTTGCCTTTACAGATGTTCTCTACAATCAAAGCATTTCTGAACTCTCCACCCCACAATTTTTTTGTAAAAAAAGGGCTTGTGTCTGCATTTTTTTCCCCTAAGAAGGAATGTTGACTTTCAAGTCCTCTTCATCTTGACACTTTCACTTCCTTTGTTGGAAGGTGAAGTAGCCACCAGACTCAGGGCAAGAAACTCTACAGCATTTCATGACACTTGAACCTCCAAGAAGAGCCCATATCAGGAGTTTGTCTTCAAGATGATTGGACTGCTCTGTCCAGCATTGTTGAGGTGAGTGAGCCACTTACACATTCTCTGTGTCACAATGCCCATAAAAACATGTACTGTTTAATTCATGATTTATGAATAATTAACTTGCTTTTTGCCTCTGCCACTTCACGGTATGATGAGTTAACCATCTCCTGCGCCATGTCAATGTCTGCCTGAGAGTGTTCTGGTCACACTGCCTCCTCTCTGCAGAGGCCTCCGATTACTCAGCAGGAGACTGAAGCAGATTTCCAAGGAGGAGGCTTCTGTTCCATGCGCGAGATGCTCTCCCTTTCTCACGGTGAACAACACTGCTTTTCCTTAGGAACTCTCACATCTACTCATGTTTTTCTAACTTCATACTTTCTTTTACTTACTCTTCCAGAAAAAGACAAGGAATTTTCTAAAGATGCCTTTGTCTTTCAAAGCTATCTCTATTCCCTTTAGATGTATGGAATTTTCTAGAATCAAAGGCATCTCTATTCCCTTTAAATTCTAGATGTTTCCTTTTTTATAAGCTCCTCCCAAGATGCATCTGCTTGTAGGTGATACTAATCAGGTTGGTTGTTTATGCAGAAGGGGGCCGTGTTTCTCAGCTGGGTTGTGAAGGCGATGCACAAGGCCTACAATGTACCGTACCGTGCTATCCTCAAAACTGTAATCTACTTGGGAGACAAAGTGGCATTCATTCATTAATTCCTACATTCAGTGCACAATTATTGAGTGCCTATTGTGTACTGGGTATTTGGGAAACCATACAAATGGTTTCCAAGCTCTGAGCTCTGGCCCCCAGGGCAAGGGCTGGGGAATGGATCTGTGACAAAGGGTCACAAATCCACATTTACCATAAGCATTGTCTGCGAATTTTCATTCTCTTCTTATTTGCACTTTCATTCAACAAATATTTACTGAGTGTTTGTAAGCATGCCTGGTGGGAGAATGTCAGTCATGTCTGTGTATTTTCCCAAAGCATTTGGATGCAATTGTGATTGACTAAATATGAGTCCATTTAAAAGTTTTACTGTTGGTAATGTCCTTTTGTCATGGAGCATTTTCTCAGTCAGTGGATGCCAGAAGTTCATTATCATCATGGAAGTGCACAAACAGATTAACATTAAAAAAATGTGCTCTTCTACTGAACAATGTGGGGACTTCCCTAAGAAAAGGATAATGCAGGGTCCATAACAATAGAAGAAGGGGTGAGGTTTTGTAGGAGAGCAGCCAAGAATTCTACAGGTGAAAAACCACATGAGGGGAAGCACTAATACTGAACTTAACCAACCGTAGCTATGGCAAGAAAGTACTCTAAATAAAGCACATAAATTCTTTCTTTTAAAATAAGTTAATGATGAATGAAATTATTTTATAATTATATATTATATGTGACAGATAATAAATAAATCCAGAACATACAAATCTTAGCCTAACTGAACAATCCTGATTACTTAGCTTCATTTCTATAGTTTAGGTTTTGCAAAAGCAAAATGTACTATAATCCTCTGTGTTGATGGTTTTTCCTACTTTTCCAAGTGCTTTCTTCATACATCATTGGATTGAACATCACCAGAACTATGAGGTGAAGACAGGACAGGAATCACTATACCCATTTCACAGACAAAGTTAGTGTGCTTAAGAATAGGGAATGAGCCCTGGCCAGTGTGGCTCAGCTGGTTGGAGCGTTGTCCCAGAAAACAAAAGATCACAGGTTCACTTCCTGGTCAGGGCACATGCCTGGGTTGTGGGTTTGGTCCCTGGTGGGGGCGCATGCAAAAGGCAACCTGATACACTGAAAGATACACTGAAAGATCAGTGTATTTTTCCCTCTTTTCCCCTCTCTCTAAAGTCAACTAGCATGTCCTTCAGTAAAGATTAAAAAATATAATAATGAAAAATAACTACTTAAAAAGAAAGAATAGGCAATGAATTAGACAGATACAAAATGGACAAGGGTTAACTAAGTAAAATGGCCAGGAAAATGGACTTTGAATAATGATAAAATGATCCTGGGACACATAATCTGGAATGTGGGAATAAGGAAGTAAGCTAGAATCATATTCTACTACTGGCCATCATTTGAGTTCTAACTAAGAATACCATGCTCACTTTTAAGATTACCCAGGAAAAAAGCAACAAAAAATATTTTTGAAATACTGAAAAAGAATTTTTTTTTAAGTCTGTAAAGTAGAATAAAGCACAACAGGAAAATTTAAGGGCAACTGAGTGAGGTTCAAATTGGCCAGATGGGATTCAACCCATTCCTCTAACTTTTGTTAACTGTACTTTCATGGAACAATAATTCATGTGGCCTAGAAAATCCTAAAGATTAAACTATATTGGATTTTATTTTGGGTGATGCGCATTTAAGTGAAGGGCAGCGCTGTCCAAAGAGCAAGCCTAGGTTTGATTATGCATTCAGCATATATTAGCCATCACACAACTACTTAATACTTAATCCCTCTGAACTTTGATTTATTCCATTTCTAAACTGAGTGTGATAATACTTTCTCTGCACCATGTTTCAAGCATTTGAAATGTTGTATGCAAGTAAGTGCCTGCTAAGGGACCCAGGACATGGCAGAAACTCAAACAAGGGGAGCTGAGGTGTTGGCTGGTGGGGGCAGGGGATTCAATTAACATGTCCTCATGGCCTGACCACTAGACTTTGAGTGAAAAGACCTGGGTTTAGATCCTGACTCTCCCACTTATGTAGTAACTGTGGGATAAGATATTTGTTGAAGGTATTTATGTTTACTCATCCTGTATCTCTTTACATATAAAATTGAGTACAATTTCCCTTCCAATTTTTAGTTTGAGGTTCAAATGAAATGGTATATGTTAAATAGCTCTGAAATATGTAATCATGTAAAAATAGAATATCGTTGCTACTAGGTCTTTGAAAACTAATCATCTAAATTAAAACACATGTTGGTGTGTGTGTATAAAAGTGTCATTGCAATAGGAACGCAGAGTCAAATTCTATTCATGTTTTTCAGAAGTCTTAATAACAATGACAACAAAAAAAACTCAAACTGTAAGAAATTCTTAGTTACATAGGGGAGATTTCTCAGTTTTAAGGACGAGAAAACATTTGAAAAGGCCAACAAGGGTCATGAGGGACTGTCCCCACCCTGGGCTGACATTGGCCAGGACGGACAGCCATCTATCCAGAGCAGTTTATCGGACAATCAGAGCCTGGAAGCTCCGGGGCAACCAGAAACAGTTAAGCCCACCCACCTTGTTTGACAGGAGAGGAAACTGAGGCCCAGAGAAGGGAACTTACTTAATCACAAGGATTCCACTGCGAGGGGCCTGAGTGACAAGCCTGCCACCTGACTGTGCCTTGGCTTCTGCTCAGTGTTTTCCACGACTACACTGTTACTTCTGTTGAAATGCATACCCCACTGGCTTGAAAATCTCTGCATCTGGCAAGTGGGAAGGACTGGAGAGCAAATCCAAAGCTGTCTGCTAAACTAGGGGATAAATTGCCTGAGAATGTTTCAGCACAAGGCTGCAGGGCAGTGAGGGGCTGGAAATCAACATCTTGAAGTTCCTCTCATCCTTATGCATTTATGATATCATCCAGGAAACATTTCAATAACATAGATGGAACTAAATGTCTTGCCAGGTGGTAGCCTGTGATATATACAGACGGCCCCTGACTCACAAAGAAAGACTACAGAGGCCCCATACACACTAACAGCTGCTGTCGTCCGCCTGGCCCCCACCCCCTTGCAGCTGCCATGGGCTGTGTGAAAAAATTAAAAAAGAAAGAAAGGGGCTAGAAAAAAAACTTGGACCACTTGCAGATTTGGCACATTCAGAGGCAGAGGAAAGAAGGAAGCTATGGAAATAGGAATAACTTAAGGGAACGGACTCTGAGGATAAATTCCAGCCCCAGGTGATCTGAAGCAGCGCCCTGAAAAATCTCCTCCTGGGAATGACTGTCCTCTCCGATCCATGCTGCCAGAAATTTTTATCAATGTAGCATTTTGCTTCAAAGCCTTTTTTTGAAGGCAGGGAATAAATAATGGTTAATTTACCATTAAAAATCTTTTAATAACAATAATAAGAGTACCTGCCTCATGGGGTTGCTGTGAAGATAAAGTGAATCAATGAATAAAAAGTCCTTAGAATTGTGCCTGACATGTGATATAACACTGCTAAGTACAACAAAACTATTAGCCCTCTCCATAACTACTATTATTCCCATTTCACAGATGAGAGAACTGAGGCTCACAGAAGTTAATCTACTTAGGCCACATAACTTAGTGTTAGAACCAGGATTCAAATTGATCTCTGTCTCCAAATGTATAATCTTAACTACTGTGCTATAAGTAGTCATATGCTTGGCATTGGAGGGTTGGGGGGAGAGGGAATAAAGGTGGAGGGACATTAGGGCAACCATTCACACATGAGTAAGAATTAATTCGATCAGATTTTTTTTTTTCCCTACTGAGAATCAACTGAGTACAGCTGCACTCAGGAAATGAGAATTTTGACTAGGTAAGGAGGATAGATTATTCAGGGTAAGAGCAGGGAAGGCCTGTGCAAGGGACCACTCCTGGATATTGAATAGGAAGCTTGGAGACAATGATATCTAGGGATGGAAGATGTAGGGAAAAAAGGCAGTTTGGAGGGAGTCAAAGATGAACTCTGACCCATGTGAAATTTCATCTATGTCTGACCCTACACTCACAGCTTCAAATAACTTAATGGTAGACTACAAGATAAGTTAAATAAACTTCTGTGCTGGTTGGCAAGATTACAATTCCACTTCCATTTGTAATACATTCTTTGGGGAAATGTGTGCTGAGTTCCAAACAAATGACTTGTAATTTCATACAACGAATGTATACTTTGTTCCTCCATGGACTGGGCACTGTGCTAGGTGCTGGGAATACCAAAGCAAATATATGGCAAGGTCCCTGCCATTGAGCAGCCTGGAGCCCTGCGGGAGAGAGATGTGTAGGCAACTGAGAGACAATGTGCTGAGTGTAATAGGAGAGGCGTGTGCAAAGCGCCTTGGAGGGCAGAGGAAGAGGATAAGGAAATTGCTTTTCAATCAACTTTTGGAATCCAACCCCTGTGCAAGTTGGGAACTGCACGCAATGCATTAGAAGTTACGTGAAGAACGTACTTGACACTTAGTACTGAATGAACTCATTCTTCAACAGCACTGTTGTCTGCTTTTTTCCTGGCAAGTAGTAGTATTGATACCTTTTTTTTTCCTAAGAAGTTAAAGAGAGAGGTGATTGCATGGACTCTGAACTCAAGACTGCTCTGATTTGAGTCTGACTTTCACTTACTAGCAAGATGACCTTTTCTTGACTTCTCCCAGTCTCAGTTTCTTTATCTGAAAAGTGGGGCCAATGAAAATACCTTCTTTATAGAGTTCCTGGGAGGACAGTGGCTCATGTGTGCAAAGTCCAGTGCCCAAAATGGAGAAAATGTCTCACTCAGACCTGGCTATAGATAGGAATCCCTGGCTTCCAATAACTCTACGAGGTAGAGCTGTGTCTCTGGAAGACAGTGCTAAGTGACAGATAGATGAGCATTGAACAATTTTAATAGTATATCCTTGATGTTACATCTTCTCTTGCAAAATAGTAGTAAGAAACTGATGGTGATAACTTAAGTGGAGACTAGAACTGCAGAGGTGTCACTTTAAATTATTTTTCTTTTCTTTTCCTTTCTTTTTTTTTTTTTTTTTTTCCGCACTGGGCATGGCTTGAAATAGTTTTATTTTTCTTAACTTTAAATATATGTACGAAAAGAGATATTAAAGTGCTCTCTAATTTTAAAAAGGGGTGGGGCAGGGACATGGGGAAACACACGACAGTTTGGGAACTGCAGCAAGTGATGTTTTGCCTTCATGTTGTCTTCCCATTGTAATGAAATTCAAAACTTTCATCTGTGGCTGTGGGGAAAGGCACCATTTTCTAATGCCCAAACTAAAGGGAAAGCGCAGCTGAATGGCAGGAAAAAAATGCCTTCTGCATGCCCGCGCTTTCTTGGCCCCAGTTTCAGTCCTGCTGGAAAAAATTCCCTGACGCCGCCGATGACAGCTGAGCTCCTCGCCTGGAATTCAGATGATCAGAAAAGGAAAATTATACCCTAAGCTTAGGTTCTCGGGGCGCCCGTGCAGCTTGTGAAACACACAAAGGCCCGAGCATGGGCCTGCCACCTGTCCACCTCCACACCACGAGCTGGGGGGTTCAGTTAGAGAGGAGGCAGTGAGCCGGAGACCGAAGGTGGGGCAGGCTTGTGTCAGCACACACCTCGGGGTTTCCCCCCAGTATGGTCTCTGGGGTGTCAGTCACCTTTACCCCTTGTTTGTGAAGAAAAAAATCACCTCCAGGAAAGTCCCTCTAACACAATAGGTGGCCTTTGAAGCTTACAGAGGGGTGATGCCCATGGTTGGCACCCCCATCTGGGTTCCTTCCTGGACCTGTGGTGTCACCCCCATTGAGAGGCTGACATGGAGCAGTGTGTTAAAGGCACAGGACCAGGGGCACAATTTGCTAGGGTCCTGAAAGTGTCTGTGAAGCAGAGGTTCAGCTCCTACCAGCCTGTGTGTCTTGGGCTCTCCTACTGCTCCTGTAGAAATGTCCTCCCCTGAGCACCCTCACCTCCCTGCACAGTCTGGTCACCCAGTCTTCGTTCCTCTGCCATGGAGGGGGGAAGCAACGAGTCATGTTGTGGGACCCACCCAGGAGAGTGGGGTACAGTGGAAAGAGGACTCACTGAGCCATGGCCAGGGACTTTCAGGTAAATCCCTTTACTTCCACCTCAAGAGTAGGATTGTCAGGTACAAGGCCAGACACCCAGTTTAATTGGAATGGCAGGTAAACAATGACCAACATTTAGGTATAAGTGTGTCCCATGGGATAGTTAGGACATACTTATACTTAAAAATTATTTTTGTTTGTCTCATATTCCAATTTAAAAAGGGGGAAGGCATCTCTATTTTTATTTGCTAAATCTAACAACTCTACTCTGGAATAACTCCCTGAGGCTGGCATTATTATTCCTATTTTAAAGGTGGGGAGGTGAGGTTTAGAGAGATTAAGCAACTTGCCCGAAGCCACAGTGCTTGTAAATCAGAGTAGAGATAAGATTTTCAACCCAGACTCACTGATTTCAAGACCAATACTGGTTCCACAACACCACAGGGAAGATCCAAGCCTTAAAGGAAAAGGATAAATGGGATTCTAATGGAGGAAGCTAAGCATTCTAAAGAGTTTGGGGGAATTCTTCAATGTCTTGTTCAAAATGTAGATAATCACTCAATAGTTGCTGAATATAATTGAATTATCACCGTGCTTGGGCATGGAAAAGGACTGTGCTCCTTTCCTATAAACATTCTTAACAAAAGTCATGTTCCTCACTCCCAGCTCAAGTCCCCCTTCAACACTACCCTTCAACGCCTGGAGAGAATATGTCACAACAGCGTGTATAGGCAGTGGTCGTGGTAGATGAGGTCACGGGACACAGCTCCAAGAGAAGCTTAGAGTCATGTTACATCCACTTAACACATGGAGGAAACCCACAGGACTGAAGGAATTAGCTGGCCCAAGGAATAAACCAGTCTTCTCTGGGCTGGACACCATTCAAAGCTCAGTGTGAGTAGCCTTGTCACCTTGCTTGAACCAGGCGGCCTCACCAGAACTTGAAAATACCTATCTGCACTTCGGTCAACGATGCATTAGGGGCGCAGAGAAGGCGGGGGAAGGAAGAGGGAAGGGGTACCCTGCCACAATTCTTTCTTCCCCAAAGATGGGATCAGTCAGTAGATGCAAAGTGCCCTTGAGCCTGGCTTCCTTCTTCAGTCTGTGAAGCTCTGAGTCTGCACACAGCAACCCAGACGGGGCGCATGCAGCTCCTACATGCCCACACACCTCCATGTGCCAGGAGAAACTGCTGCGGCTCTGGGCACTAGGGAACAACTTAGGTCCCAGCCTTTTCCTCCAGATCCTCACTGGAGGAGTCAGGCGAGGATAGAGAGTAATGAGGGCTGAGGAAAATGGTAAAGAAAATGTGGACCCGAATCTGCCACCACCAGGAAAGTTGGCTGCCTGACAGTCACTTTATTTTCTGATGATGAAAGCAATAAAAGCTCATGGTGGAAAAGTTTGAAAATGCTGAAAAGTATAAGGAAACAATAAAAACTACCCATAACCCCATTACGCAGAATATAATCTCTCCAAAAATTGTGATGTTATTTCCTAAGGATTTCTGTCCGGAAAGATAATTGCCCTCATACTTCATAAGTGACTAGGTATTCCACTTTTTTAAAAAACCTTACAAATCATCAACACTTCTCTCACACCATTAAAAACTCTCCAAAGAATCTCTATGACTTTGATGAATCTTTAACGGGTGCATTGAAAATGGTCATCATTTATTTGTTTATTCTCCTCTTGCTAAACATTTAGAGAGTTTCCAATATTTTCCCTAATAGAAATAACAGCAATGACCATCTTCTTCACATACATTTCTGTCAGGCCCTTGGCACCTGCTCCCTTATGTCTAGAATCTGATATAAAAGAGCATCTGATGTGATCCAGAGATATTCGTCCTTTGTTCTCTGCTTCACCGCACTCCGCAAAGAGCAGTATGCCTTCCAGAGGCCCCACACAGTAAACTGGTTGGAGAATCACGAGGATCAATCAGAGAACATGGTCCCTTGTCAAATGAAGGGTGCTCCTACTCGGCAAAAAGTCTGTCCCCCCCCCCACCCCCAGACTCAAGCCCTGGTTTACAGGGACAGAGCGACAGAGATAAAACCCCAGAAACAATTTTCAGAGAAACCAGCACACAATGTAATTCCGCTGGGAACATAACGATAAAAGTCCTCGGAACTATGCCGGTTGGTATTTTTACAGAACCATTGCTTGCTGCTTTAGTTAATGATAATGTTGGGTTCCAAATTTCCTCTAAAAGGGAGTCTCAAGTGTTCTCAACTTGGACGAGGCTGGCTTAAAAATAAACAAATAAGTTATATAAGTCCAAATTTTGGAGGCTCGGGTTTTGGAAGCCAAGGCTCCGATGCAGGATTAAAGGGGCCGCCTCCCATCTTGTGGTCAGGCCTCACGTGTGGCCCACAGGGTGGAGCCACGGGGAATGTTCCCACTGCCCCTAAAATCCAGCCTCCAATTTAAGCGCCAACACCCACCAAGAACGCATGCGCCCCATGGCTCCTAGGACACACTCAAGAGGCTTAGGAGACAATGAAGACAAAAAAGCGAGCATATTTAGACCTAATTAATGCTCTACCCAAAGTAAGGCCTCAGGTACTTGCTTAAGAAATAAATGACCATTCCTGTGCTGGGGGTGGGGGCTGCAGAGAGCACCACTGGAACCCACAGTAGTTTCAGAAAAATACATTTGTTTCAACCTAATTTTTTAAAAAAGACTTCCCCAAATGTTCCTCATGTATTTCTGAACTAGCTCTCAAAATGGGTTCAAAATAACAAACACAATTTTAATGTTTTACACACATTTTAAACATCATAGGGCTACTTCAACAAAAATGCATTTACATTTGGGTTTTAATCTATAACTCTGAGTTAATAAACCTTTGTTGAGCCTCTATAATGTGGAACATGCTGGAATAGATGAGTTTCCCAGATCTCATTAATCTGCAGAACCACTCTGGTCTGGCAAGCGGCTCAGCACGGCCACACAAACTTCCCATTCTTCAGAGGGCAGGCCAAGACGCAGATTTGAACTCAGATTCTTAGTGCATTTGGGCTGCTGCAACAAAACACCATAAACTGGGTAGCTCATAAACAACAGCAGTGTATTTCTCATGGTTCTAGAGGCTACAAGTCCAAGGTCAAGGCATCAGCAGATGGGGTATCTGGTGAGAGCCTGCTTCCTTCTCTTTTCACTGTTAACTTCACAGGGCAGAGGGGTGAGGAGGGTTCTCTGGGGGTCTCTTTGACAAGGGCACTAATTCCATTCATGGCTCCACCCTCATGGCCTCATCAGTTCCTGAAGTCCCTACCTCCTAATATCATCACCTTGGGGGTTAGGATCAATTCAACATGAATTTGGAGGCATCACATTCAGACCATAGCAATCATATTGTCTATTTTCCCTACAAAATCTATTTCCACTACAAAAAAATAGCCCAACATGAACCGTAACCATTTCCGCTTAGGAATCTGAAAATTTAGTGAAAAATGTGTTATTAGTTATTGCTAAGATTTCACTCCTGAATTTCCTGCCATCCCTAAACCAATCTGGCAGGTCCAGTATCAGCACAAGGTCATATCCAAAGGGGCACAGTCCAAATAGTCATTGGAGATTGTTTTAAAAAATATTTTATCCACTGATTTGCATCTTTGAAGACAAAATCAAAGAGGGTGTGATTCATCATTCCCCAGCAGCACCTAGAACTCCAAATCCTCCCATACTGGCGCAGCTACGTCCGTCTTTCTCTCTACACCCTTAGGCCGCAAAGACCATCCTCTCTCTCCCTCTCCTCCACATCCCAACTTTTTCTTATTTAAGTCCTTTTTAAGGGCAGGAGAAGAGCCAGGGCTCAGGGTCATACTATTACCGTCTACCTCATCACATACAGACATGTCTCTCCAACGCCACCAACAGCACCTGACATGGCCGTAGCCCTTTTAAACCAAAGCTTGTCTTTCACTTCAGCTCTATCTCCCGATGCCTCCAACTATTCAGACAACTCAAAGGCAATTTCAACTTTGGAGGGGGGAAGAAAGAGGTTTGGCAAGTTTTCCTAACAGATTTAAGGCTAGTAAGGGGCAGGGCAGGAACTGGCTGGTCCCTGCATCATGGCCTATGATGCTTTGATCCCTATGACAAGGCTGGATGGGGACTGGCTCACAGCTGCAAAGTGCTCTTGATAATATTAAGGACATTGAAATGTCCCAGACTTGTCCATATGTAATTTTAGCTTGCTAAAAAAAAATACAGTAATAGATATTAATCTGTAAATGCTGCTCTTTTTTTATAGGTATGTTCTTTGGGGGAGGGTGGAAATTGGTTTTTTGGGGAGTGGGTTGTATTTTTAAAGCAGTTTCCTTTTGCAAGGTGACACACTTCCTTTTTTCACCCTCAAAAATTCTTGCAATCTCTTTTGACACCCTCTGCCTGTGTCAAATGGCAAACCCAATGGAAGTCTTTTAGAAAGTAGTGGCAAGAGATGGTAGAAAAATGGTTTCTCCCCTCAACTGCGCTGTCTGGGTAATTTGTTTTCCTCATTGCTGAAAAGGAAACCATAAGAGCATTTTGCCCACGCCAAATCTCTGAAACTGGAGTTATGAGGTTGTATGGAAGAGGCCAGGAAAAGTATTTCTTGGGGTGGTTTGATGCTTTTGAGGCCTTTTACTAGAGACCTGCAATACTAATTACCCAGACTTCCTATCTGAATAAGACATTTATATAATGATTCATGGCTAGGAAAGCCAGTGTCAATAAACAGGCCACTCAAATTCAATTCCACTGCATCTCAAAACTAGATTCTTCGGATCCTCATGGGTAAATCCAATCTCCTGGAATCCAGGCAAGTGTTGGGTATAGAAAAAGGAGCATGAAGTACAAGGCATGTTGGGGGAAAGCAGTCTGATGGTGGCCCACCTGGGCACAGAGACTAGAATCACTTCTTTCTGCTACCTTAAAAAAAAAAAAGAATGTCAATATATAAGAAGTCCTGTTTCCACCATGTATCGGCTGTGTAACCTTTAAGCAAGTTACTTAATCTTTCTGTGCCTCAGATTTCTCATCTGTAAAATGGGGATGAAAACTACATACATCGCAGAGTTTTTTATGAGGCTTACATGAGTTAATACGTGTAAACCAATTATTAGAGCAGTGCCTGGTACATAGTGACTGCAAATACATGTGGAGAAAACAGTCGTGTTTAATCAAATCACGAAATCTGAGGGGTGGTGTTGGCTGCTGACTATGCCCTGTGGGCCTGACGCATCCTTTCCTGCAGAGGGGGCCTGCATGGGGCACATTGGTCAGGGCTGAGCAGCCCTTCAGATGCAAACCAAGAGGGTGGCAATGAGAAGAACTAGTGCAGACCGCTTGCTATCATAGACCTGCTAATGTCCTCTAAGAACCTAAATCAGCAGACTTCAAAATCTGTCACTTTCATGCTCCCTAAAAATGAATTTCAAATTCAGATTAAATGATGGCAAAAGATTCCCTGTACATTATAAAACTGGACATTGAGAAAGAAAACCAGTTGGATCAGTATTATAAACAAACTGCACGGACCCCAGCAATACCCTAATTATTTGCCACCCACTGTCACCCATTTTAAAAATATGCAAATGAGCACTTCTTTCACACACAAATGTTTTTTCATTTAGCCATTAGTCTTTAAATGTAGAAATAAAAATCTTCTGCATTTAAGTATCACAAGTTACTAGCAGTACAAAATTCACCAGAACATTATCAATATATTTTAACTTTTGACATATAATTATATTTAAAGTAATTTTTAATGTATCTCAGTGAGATGGGTGAAGATATTTTCCTGCAACTAGTTCATATGTTGAGGAACGACTATTACTATTAGAGAGTAACAAGGTTTATAATCATTTCTATTCCTGTTTTTTTCTTCATAGATGTGACCACTAATAACTTTTATTCACATAAATATGTAGATGGGAAAGGAAGGAGTTTTCCCAAAATGCTGACATTTAATTCTTTGAACTCCTTCAGAATTGTATGCCCACAACACAATTCTTAAATATCTATCACTTTGATTAGGTCTTCCTCCAATTTTGTTCAAAGTAAATAATTGGAAATCATCTAACTTGAGAAAGTACTGGGTTGGTCAAAAAGTCCATATGTTTTTTTTCCATAAAATGAAAGATACATATTTCATTTTCACCAATAACTTCATTGATTTGTATATTTTGAGTATGTCAGCTATCACCTACATGGTATAACATTGACTGTTCTCAATTAACATCTCAATTTGATCACTATCAACTTCAACTGGTCTACTGGACTGTGGACCGAGAAATCTCCAGCACAAAACTTCACAAACCACTTTTGACACGTTCCATCAGTCACAGCACCTTCTCCATTCACTGCATAAATCTTTTTTTTGCATGTCAGTTGCATTTTTACCTTTCTTGAAATAATAAGCATAATATGCAGAAAATGTCACTTATTTTCTTCCATCTTCAATACTAAAAGGGCTACACAAAAATTCACCAATTTTAATAAAGTTTTTTAAATGCATGCTGATATGACAGCTGTCACAATACAATCTAACAAAATTGTTTCAAATGAAGTTAAAGACAACTAAGCACCATTAGAGCCATCTTACAGAAAAAACAAACGAACTTTTTGGCCAGCCCAATATTTATTATTCAATCATTAATGTCTCATTCTGCGAACTAGACCAAAAAGGCCAAGAATTTTAAGTTACTGTTATCTTCCCTGTTACCTGTTCACTGAGAGGCACTTTGTTAAATTTGTCTCAGTAAGAGTTGAGCAAATCAAAACATTTATTTTCATACATCTTTTAGAGTAAAACTCCTTTAATGCTCTTATCTTATTATATGCCTTAGATAAAATTTTGTCAAAATCTTGGAGCTTCAGATTTGGCTCATGCAACTGATAAAAATGTTCCATCATATAATCTAATTGCCAAACCAATCAGCCCAAGTTAAATGCATTTCTCGGTATTAAAAGTGGGACTTCATTTTTCATCTAAAGTTAATACCTTAATTTTGAAGGATATTATAAAAACCATTGAGAAATAAATTATGAAAAATGCATCATATAAAGTAGATTACTAAAAAGCAGTAAAGTTTCCATTGATGCAGATCTGGTATAATTAGTTATATGGTCAGTGTAAAAAGAGGATAATAATGCTGTTTCTTATTACTTGATTTGCAGTAAAATGGCATACTATCTTGCAAAAATCGCTTTATTTATGGAGACAGATATATGATAGAAGGCATGATATTCTTTCCTTAAGCTGTATGAATGCTTATATCTCACTCTGATGTGTGGTTTTGGGAATAATTAAATAAAAGTTATGTTTAAAAATCAGAAATAATTTCACAAATTTCTTTAGCCCTCATCCTCAAACATTTCTATTGAACAGGAAAGCAAATTGTATCTGTATGCAACTAAAGGTAATCGGGCTAGCAGGCATCAAATAACTAAGTATTTACTCAGAAGAGGTAGAAAATATATGATTTTATAAAACCAATGCTAAGTCCCTCATGAAATGACACATACACTATTTGAAAAAACATAACCTAAAATTTTTATTTGTAGGTTTTATCCAACGTATCATGAAAATCTTGGTAGTCCTAGAAAATATTCCAGTTACAGCTATTAAAAGCTAACATTATTAATTAGCCTGGACAACTCAGCTACTGTCAGGCACTTTCCTTCCTAGATGATGACAAACTCTGAGAATGAGGAATCAGACTTTTCTTAAACACACAAATTCCCCCAACATACCCACAACCCCCCCACACACATATACTACAGATGTTGCCAATAATAAATTCAACCACAGAAAAAAAAGGATTACAGGACACCCATCTACCAGACAATAACAGCCAATATTTAATGAGCACTCATGCTGTGCCAGTCACTGTTCAAAGTTACGTGCATATACTAGCACTTACTTGGTCCTCACAGCAATTTTGTGAGGCGGGTCAGATTAACATGCCCATGACCAGATGAGGAAATGAATACTCAGAGGCCACGGGACGAGCAGTTGGCGGAGGCAGCACGCAAACCAGAGTACCTGGCTCCAGATGGGGTCAGGTTTAACTCACACACATCGTCGCACTGGCACGTGGGTCCATTTCTCATCACTTCCGTTCCATAATATGCACTATTTTTCCATACGAACAACCATGGTGGTTGGCAGAACAATGCCCCCCACCCCAAAGATGTCCATGTCCTAATTTCCAGGACCTCATGGTAGCAGGGCCTTTGCAGATGTGATTAAGTTATGGGTCTTGAGATGGAGAGAACACCCTGGATTATTATCCAGGTAGATGCAATGTCATCACAGGAGGACTTGTAATGGAAGGGGGAGGCAGGAGAGTGAGAGCCAGGGAAGGAGATGTGACGGCAGAATCAGAGGTCAGAGTGATGTGACCGCTGGTGTTGAAAATGAAGGGCCAGGGGCCAAGGAATGCAGGCAGCCTCTAGATGCTAGAAAAGGCAAGAAAAGAGATTCTGCCCTAGAGCACTCAGAAAGGAATACAGCCTAGCCGGCATTTCGATTTCAGCTGCAAAAGACCCACAGAGGTCAGACTCCCGAACTCTCAAACTGTAAAATAGTAAATCTGTGTTGTTTTAAGCCACCAAGTTTGTGGCAAGTTATTATAACTGCATCAGGAAACTAATACAATCATCAAAGCACTAATAAAAGGCATTGATCAGAGGAGGGGGTGAGCATTCACAAACCATGTTCTACAAGCTAATCACAGCAACTTGCTTGCTGCCCAGATAAAGCCAGGAAATACATTTGAGCAGCTAAGAAGCAACAAATAGATTCTTGCTTCCGTACTGAAAATGAAGGTGTCTCTTATCTCAGTTTTGGAATAAGTAAAATTTATCCACAGAGACTCTTTCTCATTTCTACTTTTATAAAATGGACTTTGATGGTTCTTCTTATGAAATTTCCCTCTTCTGTGTTTTGGTGTCAATTTTTTACTTGAAGACTTTTCAAAACATTCCCTTCCTAGACATTTTCCACTGGGTTTGAGCCCTGCCCCTGCCACTTAACTTGCTCCAGAGAATTGGCATTAGTGTCATTGCTAGTATAATAAATCATGTAATGACTGCCCCGTGTTCAAAGTGTGCAGCTTCTCTGCTCTTACACAACTACTATTTCCACTGTCAGATGGTTGTCCTGCAGCTCAAGCTCCACACAGCAGCCAGAGGGAGCTTTTTACCCCAGGAATCTGACAATGTCATTCCTGTCCTCAAATTCCTTCCCTGATTCCTATTACATTCAGAATGAACAACAGACCACGAAGCCTGGTATTCAGAGTCCCTTGTGCTCTGCTCACCCCTCTCCCCACCCCTCCAGCCTTCTGACCTCCTCAACCAAGCTGCTCCCTACTCTGAGACATGGCACGTACTCTCAGCGTACCTGCGAATTTGCTTCCTTCACCTAGGGCAACAACATCCACTGGCCTTTCCATTAGACTAATTCTGTCCCCCCCTCTTCCCCTGGCTCAATGACCCATCCAATTGTCCCAGCATCATCTGCAAAGACACAGGTAACAGCACTTAATAGACACACAGATGTGGATCTGGAACATCCATCCTGTTTACCTTTGAGCTATGGTTTCTTATGTCATCTATCTCTAATTTCCTGCCTGGATACAGACCTACCAACCTCTGTTTTCTGACTTTTTGACCTTGGCTTTTCCCGCTGGACTACTGACACTATGAGACTCATTTCCATGAACTTGGGATGAATTGCAGGCTCAGGTAGGAGACGCTCCCAGAGGTTCATTCTCAGCTCATAACCACCCTTTCACTATAAACACACACATTGAGCACAGCTGACAAAATACTAAGAAAGACAGATATAACAGTAAATGAAGCCTATTCAGTACATATATCAAGGCAGGCATTGTATTAAGTACTTTGTTTCTCTAATTGAAAAAAAATCAACTGTAAAGCAAGTACTATTTAGTCCCTGTTAACAGCTGAGGAAACTAAATTCATTAAGATGAAATAACTCGTCCAATGCCACACAGCCTTAATGATGGAGCCACTAGGTCACGTGATGTCAGAAAGCTTGGTCAATCAATCATCTCCACTACATTTTTTTCTGATCCTTGTGGATCCCCACCCACCACCACCACCACACATCAAAGTGCTTCTTGAGCTACCAAAGCTATCTTTGCACTTATTTCCCTGGATTCTACTTGTGTGGACCTGTCTGTATCCGCAGGAGACATGAGCGTCTCAGGGCAGGGAACATATCCTTTCAAACCTAAGCGCACAAAAGAAGCACAAAACAATGTCTTCCTAAATAAGCGGCTACTACCACTGGTCCCAAAACGTATCTATTGCCTAGGTTTGCACACCTTCCAAACTACATTATGCAGGCACCTCCCAGGGAGCTAGGTACAAAATTTCAGTCTCCTGCTGACCCTCTCAGTTCAGGGTCCTGGTACAATTATGAGTGTTCTTTCTGAACTGATTTTTAACTGTCCTATCAGGCCAATATTGTAAGTTGCCTCAAAATCTCTTAGGAAATAAATATGAGTTTTATTTATAAATTAATGCATGTGTATGTGACAGTTTAACAAAATCTGAAGAAAGCAAAGTTTTAAAGCTAAAAGGATCTATGGGGGTCAGCTTTACTTCTCCCTTTTTGCAGATGAAAGAACTAAGGTCCATTTCAAACTTGAAAACCAGTCCCTAAATGTTTTGTGTTTGGCCTACCTAGTATTTTTTAAGTTGAGTCAATATTTTTAAATTTGTGTGCTTAGACCAGAGAGAGAGAGAGAGAGAGAGAGAGAGAGAGAGAGAGAGAGCAGGGTTCTATTGTTTCCAGTTCTGTTGAAATATTAAACTATTTGGCAGCCTCCAGCTATATACCCAATAGAAAAGAATACACCTATCTACAGAAAAGCTTATAGATGAATGGTCATAGCAGCATTAGTCATAATAGCCCCAAAGTAGAAATAGTTCAATCATCCATCAATTGATGGATAAATAAAATTGTAACTGATCTATGAGGTCGGCCCAAAAAGTATCCAGCCAGGTACTATGTAACATGAAAAATAGAGACATTTATTGAAGAGACAACAAACACTGTACATAGGACAATGACACCTCAGTTCCCTTCGAAATAGGCAGCTCGGGACCTCATACAGTTCTCCTAATCATCATCAGCTGCCCCGTCATATTTTCCTGAAACTCATCAATGGTCAGAAGTCTCTTCCTTTTCAAAGGTGATTTTAATTTGGAGAAAAGCCAGAGGTCACAGGGCACCAAATCTGAGCTGTAGGAGAACCAAGCCACCTGGGTGATTTGATGTTTCACCAAAAACCATGCATGAGACATAAGGCATTTGAGCAGGCATGTTGTCATGATGAAGCTACCAATAACCAGCTGCCCATAGCTACAGCTTTCTGAATCATTCAAATAGTTTCCATGGAGGAATTTTCAAGCTTAATGCAAAATTTGATGCAGATTTCCTGCTCTACTTGCTCAGTCATTTTGAATGCAACAGCCACATGGTACACATGCTCCCTGAACAGTGACTACTGCCCCCACTGACTAGTAAGTGAAGTCATCATTGTTTGTACATGTGCATTCTAGTCCACTTTCCTTGGCTACCAGGTTACATCGATGATGTGCAAACCATTCTCATTACATTAACAACGGTTGGACTTTTTCTGGACAGATTTCAGATACAATGGATTATTATTCAGCAATAAAAAATGTAGTACATGTTGCAACACGGATGAACTTTGAAAACATTGTACTAAGTGAAAAAGCAAGCCATTAAAGGCTCAATATTGTGTGATTCCATTCATATGAAATGTCCAGAATGGGCAAATCCATAGACATGGAAAGTAGATGAGTAATTGGGTGGGGCTGAGGGAAAATAGGAGTGTGGAGTCACTGCTATTGGATGTGGGGTTTCTTTTTGGAGTGATGAAAATGTTCTAGAATTGATTGTGGCAATGGTCGCACAAGCCTGAATATCCTAAAAAATGACTGAATTGTTTAAAGCATGTATACGTACATATATACATATATGTGTGTATGCTGATACAGACATAAATATTTAGCAATAATGGGCCCACATGCCTGTGGAACTGTAGGAGCTATTGGCTGGCTCTTGGCAGCAGCTGCTCCCTTTAAGTGAAGCATGCTTCCTTCAGTTTTCCTCAGTCTTCACCATGCCCCTTCCCCCAACTCCAAGTTTCACCCACTTCACTCAACTATGTTTTCTGCCTGGACTAAGTCTTTGAGTTTTCAGCTTTTGGTCAAGACCATCATGGAATCTCAAAGTTGGGAAAGATGTCACCAGTCTGACCTCCTCACAAAGCAGGGCGACAGGAATCCTCATTCGTATCCCAGGTGTCCTTTTCTTGAATGCCATCCTCCCCATCCACTCTTTCAGTGAGGGGCATTGTCTACACAGGAAGGCAAGCCATGATTGCTGTTGCTGTCATCACCATTGATAATGCTTATGCAATAATTCAGAATTTGCAAAATGCTTTAAATGTTTTCCCTTGCCTCATCATCATAACAAACCTGTGAGAACACTGAGAAATTGGGTGACCTGTCCAAGGTGACACTCCACGAGATTGACCCTATTGTTCTATTATCCTGGAGTATAGCTGGGTGAGGTAGAGCTGGCTGAGGCTGTGGGGAAATCAGTGGTTTGGTTGTGCTGGAAAACAGCACCTGGGAAAACAGCATGACGTGGGTAGAAGAATCAGGAGAAGCTTTCCTGACTCTACCACTCATTGGCTGTCACACACACAAGTGGTTGGCATCTCAGGCCTCCTTTCCATCATCTGTAAAATGGACACAACAACACAGGCTGGACCCCTGTCACCCCTCCCCCAACCTGGTCTGGACATGCCCTGCACCCAGCACAGCTAAGGAAAAATCACACTATGCCTGGAAATTCGACTCATTTCATGAGCTGAATGCAATCCTGGGGCTGAGCAGCCAGCTCAAGATGAGTCATCTGGCTCAAGAGATAATTGTCAGTGGTCCTAACACCACACTCCACCGCCAATAGCCATTTCATTTGATCTCCACACCGATGCTCAAACCACAGATTTCCTGGGCCTGCAGCCTCCCAGGAAATGGAAGCCAAACAACAGATGATTCACATTTCCTCTGAAGCAGCAAGACAGAAACTACCTGCCTCAGAAACTGCCACCAACCTTTCAAGGCCCTGGCCTGAGCTGCTCCTTCCACATCAGCTGACAGGCACCGTTTCCCTCGGCCCAGAGGCCGCCTGTTCCATAACTGCTTTCTCTCCAAAGACAGGGAGAGGAAAGAGAGGGAAAGAGAAAGGGAAAAGAGAGGAGAGGAGAGCTGAGTTGAATAAGCATTTGTTAAGTGCCCATTATGAGTCAGGTTCTGACTCTATCAGCCACTTTATATATATTATTGCAGGTAGTTTCTCCATAATACTATAAAGCAGAGATTAGATGCTATCTGCCATACTATATGTTTACTTTTTTCCTCACTAAGTGATAAGTTCCAGAAAGGCAAAGACTGATTCATTGCTATATCTCCAGTTTCTAGAAATAGGATGTAATAACACATAATTATTATAGGTAACACTTATCTTCTACTATATGCTATTCTACGTAGTTTCATACATTAACTCAATCAAATAATAATAATAATAATAATAATAATGACATCCCCTGACTTACAATGATGGATCACCTTATAATTTTTCAACCTTACGATGGCACAGAAACAATGTGCATCCTGTAGAAACTGTGCTTTGAATCTTGATCTTTTCCTGGGCTAGCAATATGCAGTGCTGTACTCTCTCATGATGCTGGGCAGAGGCAACAAGATGATTCTGCCCAGCTATAGGCTAAGCGTTCTGAGCATATGTAAGATAGGCTGGGCTAAGCTATGATGTTTGGTGGGTTAAGCGTATTAAATGCATTTTTGACTTATAATATTTTCAATTTGATATGGGTTTATTGGAATATAACCCCACTGTAACTCGAGGAGCTCTGTAGTATTAGTAATAATAATAATAATAATAATAAGTAGCACTTATGCTGCACACTGTTATAATTTCATACATTAACTCAATTACTTTAATAACTCTATGATGTAAAAACTTCTATCTCCACATTCCAGATGATGAAACTGAGGCATACAGAAAACATTGGCTTGCCTAATTTCCCTGTAGCTAGAGAGCTGGGGAGTCAGGATTCAAATCCAGGCCACCCGTTTTATAAATTATGGTGGAATATATATAACATAAAATTTTCTATTGTAACCATTTTTAAATGTACAATTATGTAGCATTAAGTACATTCACACTTTTTGTGCAACTAGCACCACCATCTATCTCCAAAACTTTTTCAACTTCCCTAACTAAAATTCTGTATCTGTTAAACACTAATTCCCCACTCCTATGAAATTCTTATCAAGGAGAGATGTGGCCAGGATTAGACCCTGGAGTGAGAAGTCAGCTATCTGGAATGATTTGGGGAGAACAATAAAGAATTCCTGCCCTTGAAATTGTCTCCTCTGTTAACAATCAAGAATTCAAATCTTGTACCATCAGGGAGTCATTCTTGTGGTTTTTAAAGATCTTGAGGTTTTCACAAGTCCATGGAGAGGGTTAGGACATCAAGCTGCTGTCAACAAAGTATGTGGAGAGAGGCAAGGAGAGCTCAAAGGGAAGAATGGAAGGCTGGTTGCAAGGAACCCGCTTCCGTCCTAGATTGTCTGCAACTGGGAGCAGCCCGCTTTCACTCACTTGTCAGATACTGAGGAGAGACTGTCATGTTTCAGGGCGCTGCTAAAGCCCTGGAGATATGCTGAAGAGCACACGGGGACCTTGGGATAGTAAATGGTGTGACCCTCCATGCTATGGGAGAAAAAGATCTCCAACTCTGAAAGCACATAGGAGGAGTTCCAGAAAGTCTTCCCAGAAGAAGCAACATCTCAGCCAAGATCCGAAGTTTGAGTAGGGATTAGCTGGAGGGAAGAAGTGGGGAGAGGGAAGGAGGAGTGTCCCAGGAGAAAGGAAACAGTATGAGGGTATGTATAAGATACCTCAGTGAGAATCTGCACAGTGATCTATGGGGAGGGAGGTGGTGAGGTGTGATGTGGGGAGAACAGAGAGAGAGAAGGCTCAAGTGGTGGGAGGAACCAGATCAGGCAGGACCTTGTAAACCAAATGAAGGAATATGGACTCTACCCTGGTGTAACCTGGAGCCACAAAAGGCTGGAAGGGAGTATAATCAGATTTGCATGTCAGAAAATGTGTAGGAAGAAAAGAAAGGAGGGACAGAACTGGGAACAGGGAGACTGGGTAGGAATTGATTGTGTATATCAGGCCAGAGATGAGGTTCTCTGGACCAGGAGTGGCCACCGCAGAGACGCAGATGGGACACAGGTTCAAGAGAGATGGTGGGAGCAGGAGTGACAGGAGTCTGTGATTGCAGAGAGATGGGGAGACGAAGGAGTGGCAAATTATTTCCGGTTTAGACGGCTGAATGGGTGGTGGTTATAGTCACCCATTCCCTGAGATAAAGGACTCTGGGAGGAAAGCTGGTTTGGGTGGGCAGATAATCAGTTCCATATTGGAAAAGTTCAACTGAGGGTCCTGTGAAACATCCAAGGGAAGGTATCAATGAGTATGGAGAGAATGAACAAAAAAATACAATTGGTATGATTTTCTTCTCTTCTGTATGTGGGGGTTAGACAAGGTGAAAAAAGGGTTGATAAGAGGAAAGTTAACTGGTAGATAACAGGTATCCATAAACACAAATATACACACACACACACAAACATTGTGTGCACGTATTTTATACACACACACACAAACATTGTGTGTGTGTGTATAAAATACGTGCACACATATGTCAGATAGGAACATGGGACAGCTTCTCTGTGCAACAGTTCTTCTAGGTCACTAGAGTTTGTAGGTCTAGAGTGAACTTGCAGGAGAATGGGAGGTGACAAGCAGAAAATCCCTGGAAATGAACTTTACAGTTCTGATTTGATGCTGTTTATACATTTCTTGATCACAGATATGTTATTTCTATGTCAGCACCCCTGGCACAGACTTGCAGCTTTCAAAAGCCTGGCAAGTAGTTTTCTCTTGGGGGGGTGATGAAAATGTTCTGGGATCAGATGGTGGTGGTGATTGCACAACCCCGTGAACATGCTGAAAACCAAGGAATGGCACATTTTTAAAGGGTAGATTTTTATGGTATGTGAATTACACCTCCATAAAAAGAATTCTTAATTAAAACGTACTTCCAGTTGCAGAGGATGGTACCATCCACCCTCCAGTAGCTTTTCCATGTCTAAGTCTGAGTGCTCTCACTTTCCCTTCTCCACTGCAAGGGCAGGGCCTGCAGAGCTGGCAGTGGGTACATTTGCTATTGAGGAACATAAACATCGTAAAGAAAATAGGGTTTTGGATGAAGTTAGTGAAGTCCTGAGAATATATTTTCACTTTCAAAGTCATGAACCAAAACTTTAAATTGAGAAAATACTGATGGCATTTGACTTAGCAATGTTTAGATGCTGTATTTAATGCTTACTGACTTTATTTACTCATTGTATTAACTCCTTGAAATAGGTAGCATTATTGTCCCATGAGGAAGCTAGGGCATAGAAAGGTCCACAGCTGGTGGCAGAGCCCAGCCCTGAACCCAGGCGATGGAACCCAGTGCCCACTCCACTCTCTGTCCTGCCATATAACAGGTGACTAGAAATGACTTTATGTTCCTCAACTTCAGATCTTCGCTTGGACATTGTTTCATCTCAGAAGGCTCCTTCACCCCCTCAGTTTGATTAGGTGCTCCTTCTCCATGACTCTCTAGGGCCTGTATTTCTCCTCTTCCATCATCAATCACAGTAGGTCATAATTGCCTAGTTACTCACCTGTACCAATTGTAAGCACGTGAGGGCAGGGATCACATCCACCTTATTTTCTATTCTATCCTTAGGACTTGGCATATGGATTATTTCCCAAAACAAAACTGCATGAATGAATGAATGAATTTCCATTAACCATACCTTACTCTAAAGAGATTTTTCAGGATCCTTCTACTCTGTAATTTCCAAAAACAGGTTTGGAAATTAATTTTGTTTTGTGTAGATAAATGTGCATAATATAAAGCTTCCCTCCCCCCCCGCCCCGCCCAATGGATTCTTTTTCCAATTGTTTGATGCTTTCCTAACTCTGTAACTCAGACTTGTTGACTGCCTTTTGCCTCTGGGGTCTACCCTCCTGGTTTTAATTGTGGTCCTAAACTTGCGGTGTAATTGAAATGTTGGCAATGGAAAAAGAATGGTGTAACTTTTACTTAACGATGACATAGCTGAGTAGATATTTCTTAATTCTCTCTGGTAATCAAAGCTAAAGAGCTTTAGCTCTGTTATGATAGCTTCATGCCAAAAACATGTCATGGAGCTCTCTTTAAAGATGCCTCTATTCCCCTCCCCTAGAGGGCATCAATATGACTCCAAGAGCCAGATGGGCTTTGCCCTCATTTTCCATTATTACTCCCACAGCTCCATTGCAAAAGCCTCCACCCACCCCTTGCCTTTACCTCTGCCTCCCACTTCCACCCCCAATAGGCATCACCCACAATTCACATTCTGTGGAAACAAAGGTGCATTGAAGTAAATCTCAATGCAACAGGTGTAGACTGTTCTGTGATACCCTGGAGTATTAAAAAGAAAGTCACGTTTATTTAATGTTCCAAACCAAATTAAACCTATAGCATGCCTTGCACTGAAAAGTATCAAGAGTTGTCAAATCCCAGAAGTCTCCCATGGTTTATTGTTGCTCCCTGCATTGCACAAGAAACTCAGGGCTTACACAGATCAGAAATTTGAGGAAGATCCCTGGTCCTTTATCCATTGTTTTAATGATACCCATGAGCTATTGGTTGCAAAATCCCATGGTAATTTTCTCAGTCTTAATCTTACTCAAACTATCAGCAGCATTTGACATGATTGATTTCTTCCTCTTCTCAAAAAACTTTCTTTCCTTTACTCTGGCTTGTCTCTCTCCTTCTCAGTGACTTTGCTGGTTCCTTCTCATATTCTCCTAAAAAATTGGGGTACCCTCAGCCTACATTCTTAGACCTCTTTGCTCCTTGTCTAGATGAGCTCGTCTGGCTTCATGGCAATAAATACCTTTGATCTCCATTGATAATTTCCAAAATCATCTCCAGTTCCAAATTCTCCCTTAACTCTAGACCAACCCCTATATCTGACTGTCTACTTGACACCTTTGCTTAGCTGGCCAACAGACATCTCAAATTTAACATGTCAAATCCCGATTTCCCCTCCCACCTTCCCAATTAAGCTCTATCCTCATTCTATCCTATCTCCATAAAGATAACTTCATTGGACTGTTTGCTCAAGCTAAACACCTTGGAACCAGTCTTGACTCCTCCATATCTATCTGCCCCTCTCTCTTTCTCTTGCTCTTAATCTCACATTCAATCCATCAGCAAATGTGATTGTCTCTTGCTTAGAAATATAATTTCTCACCCTCTACACTGCTACGACCCTAGTCCAAGTCACCAGCATATCTTTTTCTGGATTATTGGCATAAAGAGTATGCCTGCTTCACTTCCATCATTATCCTGTAAATCCAGTTTTCATACAGCAGCCTAAGTAGTTTGTAAATCAAATGTCAGATCATATCACCTCCATCCTTAAGCTTTCCAATTATTTCTCATCAGTCAGTAAAATCCACAAACTTGACCATGATCTCCAAGTACTTACCTGATTTGGTTCCATCTCCCTGAAATACTCTTTCCCAAATACTCACAGGGTTCATTCCCACCCCACATTTACATCTGTACTCAAATGCAACTTTCTCAGTGGATCCTTCCCTGACTCCTACCCCTACTCCTGTCTCTCTCTGTCCCCTTACTAACTTTATTCTTCATGGCCCTTTGCATGATTTGTCATAAATGTATTTATCTCCATATTGTCTGTCTCCCTCCTCTAAAATGTAAGCTCAGTAAGAGATGGACTCTTGTCTGTTTGGTTCACTGCTCTATCCTTCAGTCTGAAACAGGATCTGGCTCAGACTGAATGCTCAGTTGATTCGGTGAATGAATGACTGGCGACTTCTGCTGCTGCCTATGGAACCACTTGAAGGCAATGGCTGCCAGCTGCCTCCCCCTCTCTGATCATTACCAGGTTCCCACACTCACTGCACTTCTCTCTCAGCACTCAAAGCTTCCCAGACAGCCATCCTCATGTACCTTAAGGTTTCAGCATTGGCACAAGGCATAGTTCTCTGCCACTCAAATATTTTGCCCCTCCATACTGCCTCCCTGTTTTGCAGACTATAATAACTTCACCACACACAGAAACTACTTACTTCTCTACTTCACTTCCATCATTATTCAAGGGAATAATTCTTAACAGACTAGACGTTGGAGGCCAACTTCGTGAGTCCAAATCCTGGTCACTTAAACATTTGTATGGCTTGGGGCAAGTTTGTTGGCCTCTCTGTGTCTTAGTTTCCTTATCTACAAAATAGATGATAAGTGTCTCTTCCTTGTAGGCTTGTTGTAAGGATTAAATCAGGTAATTTATGGTAAGTGCTTAGAGTCAGGCTTAGCATAATGCATTCACTATTATTTCTGTGAAATGTTGATCTCTTTTATAAGGGAGGTGAGCTATGGAAGAAGAGATGGGTATTTTCTTCCCTTGGAATTCTACACCAGAAAAAGGAAGGAAGAAGGGAATGGGGGGGGGAGGAGAGAGGTAGAGTGAGAGCTGGTGTTGCACAAGGAGAAAGAGACAGATGCACAGAGCATGTAATTTCTTGTTACACCCCCCTGTTACTGGTAGAGTAAATTAGAGTTAAAAGTTCACATCAAGGGAGCTCCTGATTGGAGAGAGATGGGCTGAACAGCCCCCAGCTGTGTCTCTTGTCACCTGAGGATAACTGTGGGGTTGCTGTGAGGCACAAATTTATTCTTTCATCAAATCCTCACTAGATGCTAATCATGTGCCAGGATGGTGAACACTAAAAAACACAAAGTTAATACAACCAGCAGTTTCAAACTGCAAGTCCACGCGTAATGAATGTACCTGTTCTTGATCTAAAGTCATTTCAGCCTGGGAGCAGGTGAAAAGGAAGGGCACCTAAAATAAGTAATATTCATTAAATTATTTCTTAAACCTCTGCCCATTCTAACTTGCAAAGTTTTCTATACACAGTCTTACCTGGATGGCCTGCGCTACCCCAGGTTGGCTATCCAAGGGCCTCCGGGAGCCAAGGAAGGTAGCTGGACCAGGCAAGGGGCACCCGACACACATGCACAGGTGCCTTTGAGAGGGAGGGGTGCAGGTGCTACCAGGGCTCCACTTGAAACCGGAAAAAAATGGCACTCATGCTGCCTGTCATATACCGAACCCAATAAGCAGAGACAGGGGTTGAATCTTTATGGGCACTTTATTCAGGTGGCCGGAGATCTGAGAAGATGGCAGGTTTATACCCTAAAAGACCATCTTAAATTCCATTTTCAAATGGCCCTTTTCATAAGGAGAACAAAGTGTAAGTAAGGGGTTTGGAATTCAGGGAAAAGTTAGTTGGATTTAAATAAACACACACACACACACACACAGTATTCTCACCGTGGGTGGTAGTCATCTCACCATGGAGCACTGTGGCTCAGATACCATCTTGATGGCTTGCAGTCCTCCGGAGGCACAAAGGTGGAGCTGCTTGTGGTCCCCTGGAGTCAGGATGGGTCACACCTACAGTTCCTGGACCAATAGCTTTTACATGCATTGATGACTAAGCTTATTAGCTATTACTTAAACTAAAATTTTCCAGCTCTTATGTCCCCTATCACACTCAGCAGAGCTCGATGGGCATTCCTGCTCTGTGCTGCCTGCTGGCCCTAACTCACGGGAATGGCGCACCTGCTATTATCCAGGCTCAGTCAAGCTATCCGGGAAGCAGGTCCAGATGGGGAAGAGGCGGGCGGGAACACACCCCAGGAGTGGAGAGTGGTTTCCGCCCAGGAGCGGAAAGCTGGGTCTGCCAACTGGTGGGAGTCCGCAAAGGGCTCCTCTGGCCAGGGCATGCAAGGGGTTTGGAGAGGAGCTGCAGGAGACCCGAGGCTGGGCCAGGCCCAAGGCTGTGTGCCTGCCAGGCCCTTTGGGACTCACCTCATCATGAAAAAGGCTTTGATTTCTTTTCTTCTAAGTCACAGACCAGCAGTGCCTCTCCATCAGAAGCTTCACTTACCACACACTTTGAGGAGCAGGTTGGGGCGCTGGGAAGATACGCAGCAGGGATGAGATGGCCAAGGTTGGCCTTTCGGTAATTGCTTGCCACCTCTCTTGTACTTTCTCACTGGGAGTAGAAGATATCCTTTCTATCTGGATATAGCAGTCGCCCTATCCACTGTGTCACTTTCTGTGGTTTCAGTTACCGGTGGTCAACCTTTTTCAGTTGCAGTCTGAAAATATTAAATGGAAAGTTCCAGAAATAAGCACTTCAAAAGTTTTAAATTGCACACAGATTTCTGAGTAGCAGTAATAAAATCTCGCGATGTCTTGCTTTGTCCCGCCCAAGACATCCGAGTTCTCCCCTCCTGTCAATCGCTAAGTAGCTCTCCCCTCACCAGAGTGCTCTGCATCGTAGCACTTGTGTTCAAGTCCCCTCTCCTTTACTTACTAACGGCCCCAAAGCATCAGAGTAGTGATGCTCGCGACCTGGATATGACACAGAGAAGTTGCAAAGTACTTCTTTGCATGAAAAGGTGAGAGTTCTCAACTTAATAAGGAAAGAAAAAATAGATTGCTGAGGTTGCCAAGATCTACAGTAAGAACGAATTTTCTATCATGAAATTGTGAAGGAGAAAAAGAAAATCCATGCTAGTTTTGCACCTTAAACTGCAACAGTTATGTCAGAGTGTGTGATAAGTGCTTAGTTAAGATGGAACAGGCATTACATTTATAGGTGGAATACATGAACAGAAAACGTGTTCTGATAGACAGCAACGTGTTGTTATAGAAAGACTTGAGCCTGTATGACGACTTCAGCATGGGATTCTTCTAAACCAGTGACACCAAGCCATTTCCTATGTGGAAGAGTCGGTTACTGACTCAGGAATAGGTGTGGACTAAAAAACATAAAAATGACTGGAGAGGCTGCTCTGCTGATGAAGAGGCTACAGCCATGTTTCCTGCAGAGTTGAAGTTCATTAGCATTTGGGACGATCTAAGGTTTCAGGCATCCACTCAGGGCCTTGGAATGTATATGCTGAGGATATGGAGAGATTGCTGCAGATCAGCTGAATGAGGATTTATTGCTCCTCACAGTCAGGAGAGGGAAATTCTGGGCCTGAAGCTGCCTCTCTCTTCCTGTGGGACCTCAGACGTGTTGTTTAACCTCACTGGGCCTCTATTCCATTTCTTTAAAATGACTAAATTGGGCAGCTGACCTTTAAGGACTTTCTAGCCCTAAGAGACAGTGATTTTATTTTATTATATTTTTTAATATGGAAGAAATAGAGGACACATTTCTCGCACTCGGGGAATACCAACTCTATTTGAGGACTTCGTCCCCATACCCATGAGAAAGGTGATACCCTTTGAAGGTAGGACATAAGGAAGAGTCTCCAGGTGCTCTGCTCAGCAAAGGCTGTACGAGTTCTGGAAATGATTCACGGAGCATAGTGGCCCACCTGTTCCTTGGGGGCAGGTGGGTACCATCCCACCCTCTGTGTAGTCATCCAATGTGTTTACAGGCATGGGTGGCTTGTTGGAAATGGGACTACCGGTGGAGACGCTGACAGATGTAGCCTTGCAAAGAGTTGGCACACTGAGGTGAGGGGACCTGCATGTTAGTCCAAGTCAGAAGTGGCGTGGCTCTGCAGCGAGAGCTACCAGGAAGGAATCCCAGCACCGTTCCTGGCTGTGAGATGCCCAGCCTCAATCTTCTCATCTCAAGAACAGTGCTGCTCTCATACAAATGTTTGTTAGGCTTCAGTAAACGGAAGCATGCAAAGTGCTCAGCACAATGCATAGTAGACAGTAAGTGCTCAGTAACTGTAAGTAGTAGTCTTGCTGTGTCACTGTTACTATGTGCCCTGGCTGGCATGTCCTTCCTGAGTTGGACTGAGAATAATCTGACCCCCTGCACTCACTTCACCCAAGACACAGATTAGAAAACTCTGTGGGAATCTGGCAAGTGCAGAGTTGGCCACCTTTCCAAAGGGACATGCCAAGGTCCCGGTCTTGGCATCAGGGGCCAAGCAGTTGGGAGGAGATGTCTTGAGCAGCAGTTACGTAGGGGAGGGACTTAGAGGAAGTGAGGGTGCCCACTGGCCACCAGGAGGGGCCAGCCAACAGGTCCTCGGAGGGGGCATGCAGTCACAGCTCTCGGCTCAGTCTTTCTCAGGCCGTGGCAGATGTGCCCTCATCTTTTTCAAGGAGAAGGGACAGGGTGACAGCCTCAGCCCTGTGCCATCTCTCACAGGCCACTATTAACGTAGAGGACATCACCCCACGCTTATCACAGTGTAGACCACGCAGGCAAACGAGGCTGGATTACTCCAGCAGCTACAGCCCTGGAGTCCGACTCAGGAGCGATGATGTGGGATTCATTCTTAGCTCTTCTCACTGCCCCCCTTTCACAGGGGGCATAGCTCTAGTTGTTACACTTAAAGTGAAAATCCAGAACAAAGTTACAAAGGATAAGGATAAGTTGGGTTACTACCCAACTCAATCTGCCGAGTTGAGTGAAGTTGATATAAAAATGCATATTCTCTTCATAAATGCATGCATAAGTAAACATGTGGCATAGTCTTATGCCCCAAATAAATTGATAATACAATACTCTAAAAAAACACGGAAAGCTTTCCTACTCCCCTCCTTAAACATCCCAACTGCCGCAGCTTCCCCGCCAAAATGGAAGGATTTAAGACATTTTATTGTAGACAGCTCTATCGTGGCTGCAATATGATTATTTTCTTTCAAAGCAGTGGTTTTCACTTACCAACATTGATTTATTTTTGTTTGGTTTGGTGTTTTTTTCTCCCTCAGTGTGATGAGTCTCAGTGAAAAACTCAGCAGTGAGAGGGAACATGACCACCCTTGTAGAAGGAGAAGTTTTTTCTTACTCGCTTTCTCCAAAAGGTCGAGGTTTCTTCCTCCATCCCTCCCAGGAGCTCACCGTGGCGGGCTGCTTTTCGAGAGTTTATGTGTAACTTCCTTTGCTGCTGAGGGCAGGCTCTAGGTTAACTTCTGGAAGTATCTTTGGAAACTAATTCTCAGGCAAAACTCCAAGGAAAAGAGGCACATGGTGAGGAACTGACATAATTTTTTTACACCACAACTAGCATATTTCTGCAGGCAACTGCAGCCAAAACGGGTGCCAAGACCAATATTGATCTAGTCCTTCATCCAATCAACAAATGCCATTGTTTATAAGATATAATTTTTCTTGGTTAAGGTTCAAAGTTAAACTCCAAGGATTTCCAAAACTATAAAAATGAGAGGCTTTCATAACCTCAAAAAAAAAAAAAAAAATGCCTGGCCAGTTTTCCTCCTTCATGGATTTTCACAGTCAGTATGAGAAACGTAGCCAAGGAAACATTTTTTGACTCTTTTTTTTTCCCCTCTGAACACTGGTAATTTTTTAAAGGAGGATTATCCATGTAAACGTCCCTTAAATCTTTGCACCTCTCCTGAAAATCATGGCATGTCAGTTGCACAGGGGGTAAGGTCTGCTGTTCTCCCTCAGGACTACCCACCTGCAGGATTCCATAAGCCAAATCAGCTTTTTCCAGGTTCAGATTCAAGCATCCCTCTCCCTGCCCACCCCTCTTATTTACTGTGGAAATGAGAGTCTTTTCTAAGCCCTTTGGAGTGAGGCGAAAGGTTCTTTCTTGGTTCATATCTGGTTCCCAAATGGAAAACCTTAGCAAATAAATGGTGAGCAGATGGTTCTTTGGAAACCAGGTCCTTGTGGTCCCTCTAGATTGAGATGAGCGCCCACTTCTGGGAGCCGATGTCAGTGACAAGCAGGTCAGGATCAGGATGTGGAACTGGGGTGAGATAATGAGATTTACCAGATCTCGAGTTAGGCAGCTTCTTTAAAAAAATATTAAAATTAACAGAGACCATACCTTCTCCTCCGTGCCTGCCTTTTGGCCAGAGGACCTGGCAGGGTGGCTTGTACACGCATGGTGCTGAGTGTTGCCTGACCAATGGACTGTCTGGCTCATTTCAGGATGCCTACCGTACACTGATTCATTCCTACGGAGATGCCTCTCAGTTCACTTTTCCAATTTGAAGGAAGCGTGAACTGAGGATAGTAGCAGCACTTCTTGCCAGAAATGTGTATCCAGTACCTCTCACATACCAGGCTCCTGTCTAGACACTTGGGGCACAGCCATGAATGAAACAGATAAGCAATATCTGCCCTGGGGAACTTGTGCTCTGATGTGAGAGGAGCGGGTAGATTGCAAACAATGACCTAATCTCTTAGAGGAGATGCTTTGAGGACATTTGTATGATGTTCTCTCACAAAATGTAGGCAGAGGACTCAATTGAAAGGCACAGGAAGCCTTCTGGGAACATAGCAATGGAGTTCTGGAAACCACAGCAACCCTCCAAATGCATGGAGCCAAGATGAGACCTAGAATCAGGGGCTAACTCTGAGCATGGAAGTTTCGGGCCGGCCCTTTTTTTTTTGTACAGGACTTTGCAGTTGGCCAAGAGCTTTCACAGACACTCTTTCCTCCAGTCCTCACACTAGCCCCACAGGGAAGCAGAGAAGATCGTTCCAGTCCTGCAGCTGAGGAAACCAAGGTTTCCAGACCCAGAGTGACTTGCACAAGGTCATGAAATCCACGTGGCAGGGCTGGGCATGGGCTCGGTGAACAATAACAGTAATAATGAATACGGTGCTTGCTACACGCTCAGCCCTGTTCAAAGTGCTTTGTATGAATTAACCCATTTCAGGCCAGTGAGACAGATATGACTGTTTTCCTCCTCGTACAGAGGAGAGAGTTGAGGCACAGAGAGTTGAATCACTTGTCTAAGGTCACATCACTAAAGAGTTGCAGAGCTTGGATGTGAACTTAGGTCATTCACACTGAAGCAGCGTCCTCAAATGGCTTCAGCTCTGGGCCCAACGGCAGCAAACTCTTTCAAAAAGGGGCTGGTCCATTGATCAAGTGGCCAGAAACAAAAGAATAGCCACATGCCAGAGATGTCACCATCTATGACAAAGAACAATGGTATCTCTGTGCTGATAATATATTTCATGAGTGATAGTAATATTAAGTAAGAGAAAAAGAAACTCACAGGATTTTTAAAAGTTATCTGAAGATCCCTTTGCTGCAAACCAAACATCCTGCTAGGATGAAGCTGGTTTATCTGCGACTCTTTTAAATTAACAGAGAACGAAGATTCGCACAATTTTCTTTAACCACCCTGCGTTCTCTGAACTCTGCTGCACTCAGTCTTTACAAGACAATCTTACATGTAATTACACTTTGCTTTGTACTCTCCCATAATTATTGCATGTGCGCCCAGCCTGTCTCCCCAAACGAATTATAAGATCCTCAATGCCTGGGATCTCTATCAGATGCCTTCATGGCCCTTTAGCACTAACCTAGGTATTCCGTCAGTGCTTGTTAACTGCGTGAATGATGGTCTTTACGATGAGTTCTAAGGTCCTTCTCCAGAAGTATCTGTGCTTGTTCAGTATTGGTTGGCGATAGGATTGTGTTTTGGTTTGTATCATTGCAGTTAGAACTGTAAATTCATATCTAAAGCCAGTGCTGACAAATGTTGCCCAACCAGCTGTGGCAGTGGTGTCGGGGGAGCCTTGTTCTGTAGCATTTCCTGTGGTGTAAATTCCCTCACCATGGACTATTTCAAGCTATCGGCAGGATGTCAACTGGCTTGCAAAATTCCTGAAAATTTAACAATCAATTCTCTGAGGCTGGTACAGGTGGCTCCAAAACACTACAGTTTCTGCCCCTTAAATACGATCTTTGCAGGATGTGGTGACTTTTGGCTCACAAAGACTTTCTCAGCAAGAGACTGTATTTGGTTAGTGTATATGATGATTTGAAGTACAAACCTTAGCAATGTAGCAGTTGCTCACCCAGTCCTTCCACAGTCAAATTGTGGAAAAGGTTTTGTATTTAAATTAATGGATATAAAAATTAAACAACAAAGCTACATTCTACCTTCTTCTCTGCTTCTTTCCTTCCTCTTTGCCTTCCTTCCTTCTGCCATCACCTCATCTCCTTTACTCTCATGCCATTTTTCTTTTTAGTGGAAGGCTTTGCTTTTTACTTAATGGTGATGTTGGTGGCATAAGAAAATACTTGCAAGGCTAATGATCTTGCCCCCTTAAACCCATGTGATAAACCACTGGAGAAATTAAAACAGCCCTTCCCAGAAAGTCCTTCTTCTATTTCAGCTTTGTATTCAGGGTTCCTCAAGTGTCCTTAATGGGATATGTATGGGGCAGAATCACTAAAAGGAAAGAGATCACCCTCAACACAGCTCCCCCAGTTTCTCAGGTTCTGCAGCTGAGAACTGTCTCCTCTGCATTTACACAAATTCTGGCTGCCGATTTCCTCCCCTCCCCCATGAGGCCACTACCTCCTTGTCTTTATTAAACCTCTTGTTATCTATGTAGGTGTGAGTTGAGGCACCTGTAGAAAGCAGCTTCTTCACAGCTTGGCTAATGAGGCCTGCCTGGGTGCAGAGAGCAGCAGAAATGAATTACATTGTTTCAAAACCATTCCTATGGCATCTGAAACCATTGTTAGTATTTCTTTTTTAAAGAAGCTATCTGACAGTAACGGGTGTTTAAAAGAAAGTAATAAGTCATAAAGTAATAAAAGCTTTTATTTCAAATATTGATGAGACTTTTTATTCCATTTATTGTGGCAAATCCATTTTTTTATTGATTATACTAGTTCTCAAACCCATTTTTTCATTAATTATACTAGTTCTCAAAGCTTGCATGCGCACGCTCTCTCTCTCTGTCTCTCTTCTCTCTATTCCATATTTTCTTTCATCAGTAGCCAATGGAAAGCCTAGTCACGGGTACTTTCAACCCAAGAGCCTGCATGACACCTTTCTCTGAACTGTTCAGACTTCTCCACCTGGTTTTGTAGCATTTGATTTTTCCTCTCCAGGTGGACTGTAAGCTCCTAGTAAGCCAAGGCAAAGTATTTCACTTTCCCCCTAGATCTCCTGTACTTTGCAGAGCACGGGTGTCTGGAATCCTATAATTTTCAGACCTGAAAGGGTGGTTGGTAAGATCTTCTAATACGGACACTGTTACTTTGGTCCATGGAAATAGCTTTGCTCAGGATGTCCACGGACCCTCTGAAGGGATAAAGAAAGTACCGGAGCAGGTGTATGAGCACCAAGGCGTGTGCCTATTGGCATTTTACAGGAGAGAAATGTTCATCAGATTCTCAAAAACGTGGATGTCACTAAGCCTCTGGGGAGTTAGGATGTATTACAGAGAGAGGGACCGAGTCCCAGGAAAAATATTTATCCAACAAATAATCATTAGTATATGTACCCGTGAAGGAATTGTGGATTGTTGAGGTATATTTCACATACCATAAGTTCCATACATAAGCTGTGAAGTATACAGCCCAGCGCATTTTAGTGCATTCACAAAGCCGTGCAGCCATCACTACTGTCTGGTGAGGACGATTTCACTGAGAGCCTTTGTGCGGAGCACTGTTCTCAGTGTAGTGGATACAGCAGTGGGAACAAGGTGAACGACAGCTCTGTCCTCCAGAAACTCACTGTCCCCTGGAGCAGACAATAAATAAGTACAGGTCTCTGCTATGGGTTCAACTGTGTCTCCCCCAAATCATTGTTGAAGTTCTAACCCCTGCCACCTCACAACAGGACCTTATTTGGAAACAGGGTTGTTGCAGATGCAATTTATTAAGATGCAGTCATTCTGGAGTGGGAGGGGTGGGGGGAAGCACTTATTCAGCTTATAAAAAAGGGAAATTTGGAAACAGACATGTACACGGGGATAACACCATGTGAAGCTGAAGATCATGGTGATGCAGCAGAAGCAAAGAAAACCAAAGATTGCCTGCAAACCCCCAAAAGCTGGGAAGCAGGTTCTCCCTCACGTCCCTCAGATGGAACCAATCCTGCTGGCACCCTGATCTTGAACTTCAAGGCACCCACCCAGTTTGTGGTACTTTGTTATGTCAGCTCTAGCAAACTCGTAACTTCATTTAGTTTGTAATCTGCCTACAAACGAAAGTAGAAGGGGGGCATAGGGTAGATGGGAAAGGGGGCTATTTTTTATTTTGTACATAGTGTTATCAGGGAAGGCTTCTCTGAGAAGTATGGTGAGGGATAATAAAGAGCCACCAATATGAACACATAAAAGAGCATTTTTGATAAAAAAAGATACAGCAAATGCTAGTGCCCTGAGGCAGGAATGAGATCAGACTGTTAGAAGAGCAGAGGATGAAGGTAAGGATGAAGCTGTGGCCCTGTGGCCACAAGTGTGTGGTACCAGATGAGAATAGAAAGGTAAGCAGGGGCTAGATCCACCATGGCTTGGAAGGCATGGTAGGGGGTTTGGATTTTTTTTTTTCCCCTAAATGCAGTGAAAAGCAATTGGAAGATTTCAAACAGGGGATAGTCAAGGTCATGTTTCTATCTGAAAAGGCGGTGCTGACTGTCGGACAGAGACTAGATTGTAAGAGAGTAAGAGAGGCAGCTGTGAATCTGGAGGGGAGGCCACCATAAAGGTCCAGGAGCAAGGGGATGGTGAGTTGAACTGGAGTGGAAGCTTGGAGGTGGAGAGAGGCAGGCCACCTGGAGATGTGTTCTAAAAATAGAATTAACAGGTCTTCCTGACCGGGATGATAGCAAGGAAGAAGATAAAGGTGTCACTCAAGTCTTGGGCCTGCACAGCTGAGTGAATGGCGGTGCCATTTCCCAAGATGAAAAGGCTGGAAAAGGTATTACTTTCAAGGGGGACATCAAGAGTCTATTCAACTCATACAATGTCTGAAGGGACCCGTAGATACCTAAATGTATTTGCAAATTAATTGAAATGTGTTTTATATACACAAGCACCTATTAAAAGTAAATTAAACTTAATTTTGTTGAAGGAACATTCCTGAGATTTTGCAACACCTCCTGGGTGAAGAGGAGGCACTGGAGGATTGTGAAAGCAGGATTGTAAACCACATATTCCAGGGCCCCTAAGGGGAGGCTGTCCCAGGGGCCTCTGGGAATTGTTAACTTGTATCTACCCACTCCCACCTTCCTGATTAGAAATGGTGCAAGGTGAGGCCAGAGAGATTAGACAGGGTTCACAGCACTGTGTGATTGGTAAACTTCAGGAAAATGTTTGAGTTTAAAGGTGGGGGTGGGGGGGGACTGAGGTGATTAAACAGGGAGAGAGCCATAGCCAGGTGTACATCTGGGAAAAATTAGACTTATCTCTTGTGTAGAATGGGTACAAGCAGAAAAACTGGGGGTAGACAATTCAGTTAAGATGTTCATTGGAAGTCCAGGCTAAATATGGCAGTGGTTTGGACTAGAGGTATGGCAGAGAAATTCTAGAGTAGAATGGATAGGTCACAACCAGCAAATGTTACTAGACCTCCTCTCGCCTAACCAGAGATTTGATTAGTCATATTGAGAAAGGCAATATGTAAAAACCATGCCTTACTTTGGCCTGGTAAATCCATTTAAAAAGGGGAGTCAACCTTTATAAATTATTTTGAAGGGTTTAAAGAGACATTTTTAGGAGGACAAATGAATGCTTAGAATGATTGGTGCTGAATTCACCCTGAAAATATCCCTTCCTTTTCCATTCAGCTGTGTGCTCTTGTGGCCTTGAAGAGCAACCCTGGTGTAATTTGGAGGATTTAATAGCCTTTGCATGGAACATGTGGATGTGTGGTTGCTAGAAGTATTTTCATTCTGGTATTTTTATGGCCTGAGCTATTTTAGCCAGCATCCCAGTGCCAAGAGGACCCAAGTAGACCCCAAAAGCCCAATTATCATCTTGAGGAATCACAATGCCCAATAATTTGGAAGGTTGTGAGAAGCAGCTGCCCCGGCATCCAGGGCTGTGTACCCTCCCTCCACTCGGACCCATGGAGCGGCCTCCTGATTGAAGGCAGCACATCCTCCCTTTCTTGGCGATGTCACTTGCATTCAGTGTAAAACCAGAAGTGGATGGAAAATTTGCCCAGTTGGAAAAAACCAACAAAAATGTGAACCAGTATTTGATATTCTCACCTAATTCCTTCCAGTATGACACAAAACTTCTAAATTCCCCCTCAAGATTCAGTCTACTTGGGGGCTGGGGCTGTCCTCAGAGTCAGCCCTGGGTTGGGACTGTCCTGGTCTCATGGGTTGGTCTGATCTGTCCCCACAGTTTTCCATGGAGACAGAACCTGAGTCTCTGAATCTTTGTAGCTCTTTCAGTCTCACAAGTGCTGGGTGTATAGATATGCTCAGTAAATAGTCATGGAAGAGCAGATCTGTGCTGAAAGATTTGGGAAAGAAGGAAAAATAAAACAACAGGGCACTTCCGTCTTACTAAAAGGCAGGAAGATCATCTTAGTGGAAGCAATGTTGATTTACCACAATCCCTGCCCAGGGAATTGGAAGATTCAAGGCCCACTTCTCGGTCTTTCTAGGTGTATGACCTTGATCAAGCCCAGGGCCCCATCTAGGCCTCAGTGTCATCTCCGCCCAAGTCGGGAGTTGGGTCAGGAGACCCCACGCATGGCCACAGCATCCGCCCCAGTGTGGCATGTGGCCTGTGGCCTGTGCACACCGGCTCTCTGTCGCTGATGAGGAAATAACTGCAGACAGATTTTCAGTGATGTAACCAAGAGAGAACTGAGCAGCGACTCTAATGACAGAAGTGAAAGTCCATCTCAGAACTGTGCCGACTGAGGAAATTCCCCCGGAGGGACCCTACTGGGTTCTGAGGAGAAGAACGCATGGCTTTGCTCATGTCTTCTCCTCCTTCCCCCCAGGACACTTCATCTGAAAACTGGGATGGCGTAAGCACTCCTACCAGGATGTGCTTGTGGGCTGAAACAGGACCCACGCTCTGGGGCCTGGCAGACCTACTGGTGCAGAAATGGCCCTCTGACCATGCTGTTCCTGTTGCCTTTGCTGTCGTGGTTGCTGTCCACACCAGGAGCGTAGTCTCCTGTGGCCTTCTGCCACAGCCCTTCTCCCTCCCCCACTGGGTTCTCCATCCCCATCTCTGCACACAGCAGTCACTCAGTAATGGCTTGTGGATTAGCCCTTGAAAATAGGCCAAGTCAGAGTGCTCAGAGCCTGGAAGAGTATGATGGCATGGGGTGGGGAGGGCACGGAGCCGCATGGAGTCACAGGAAGCCATAGCTCTTAGGAGAAATAGGTGTCAGCACTGAGAATTCGATTGCCCTGACTCTACTCTCCAGCCCTTCTGCCCAAAAGCCAGCCACCTCCAGGGCTGAGGCAGAGGCCTGGTCTAGGTCTCTGCCCACCCCCCACAAGGCTATCCAACCCCCAACCCCCAGCTCAAAAAGTAATCAATGTATTCATAGCCCACATTGTCCCAGAAACAGGATTTCAAACTTTTTTCCAAAGATGGAAATTATACTGTTAGATGAAGTAAATTTAAATGAAAAGTAAGTCAAGGAAAATAAAGAATAGGATTATCTAAGGCAGAAATACAGGCTTGGGGGCCAGGCTGAGGGAGGGCTGGTTTTTAAGAAGGCGACCAGGTGAGGTCTGCCCACCTAGGCTGCAAGCCCTGGGCACCCTGTTGAAGGAAACAAGATTATCCAGGAAGAGGACATTTGTTTTCTTGGCTGCAGACATGGTGGCTAAGACATGAATCAGGGAAGAGCACTTGGAAAACATGGGTCGGTACAAAACCACTTTGTAAGTCAAGGAGAATATGTGGGTCCTACCTGTTGTCACTGGGGAATGAGACAGGTAAGCTCATGGGCATCGAGGCAGGCAAACAAGGGCTCAAGTCCCAGTTCTGCAGCTGAATGACTTATCCTAGCCTTTGCTATCTACCTTCCCTAAACTTCAGCCATTATAGAGCCTCCAAAGTCCCCATGAATAAAAAAAGACCATGTACCTAACTGTCTAGTAAGTACTACTCACACATCTATATATACAAATCCCTTCGATGCTCTTGAGAACAGTATGAGACAGGTGCTGTTATCCTCTGTATTCTGTAGGCAAGGAAGAGGAAAGGGTAAGTAACTTACGAAGGTCACACTGGCTCTTTTTTTGTGTTTTTTTTTTAAATACATTTTATTAATTATGCTATTGCAGTTGTCCCATTTCTCCCTATTCCCCTCCACCCTGCACACCCTCTCCCACCCACATTCCCCCGCTTTAGTTCATGTCCATGTGTCATAAGTTCTTTAGCTTCTACATTTCCCACACTATTCTTGCCCTCCCCCTGTCTATTTTCTACCTACCGCCTATGCTGCTTATTCTCTGTACCTTTTCCCCCCTCTCCTCCTCCCACTCCCCTGTTGCTAACCCTCCATGTGCTCTGCATTTCTGTGCTTCTGTTCCTATTCTAGCTGTTTGCTTAGTTTGCTTTTGTTTTAGGTGTGGTTGTTAATATCTGTGAGTTTGCTGTCTTTTTACTGTCATATTTTTTATCTTCTTTTTTTTTAGGTAAGTCCCTTTAACATTTCATATAATAAGGACTTGGTGATGATGAACTCCTTTATCTTGACCTTATCTGAGAAGTGCTTTATCTTCCCTTCCATTCTAAATGACAGCTTTGCTGGATAGAGCAGTCTTGGATGTATGTCCTTGACTTTCATGACTTGGAATACTTCTTTCCAGACCTTTCTTGCCTGTAAGGTCTCTTTTGAGAAATCCGCTGACAGTCTGATGGGAACTCCTTTGTAGGTGACTGTCCCCTTATCCCTTGCTGCTTCTAGAATTCTCTCCTTCATTTTAATCTTGGCTAATGTAATTATGATGTGCCTTGGTGTGTTCCTCCTTGAATCCAACTTCTTTGGGACTCTCTGAGCTTCCTGGACTTCCTGGAAGTCTATTTCCTTTGCCAGATTGGGGAAGTTCTCCTTTATTATTTGTTCAAATAAGTTTTCCACTTGTTGCTCTTCTTCTTCCCCTTCTGGTACCCCCATAATTTGGATGTTGGGATTTTTAAAGATGTCCTGGAGGTTCCTAAGCCTCTTCTCATTTTTTTGAATTCTTGTTTCTTCCTTGTTTTCTGTTTGGTTGTTTCTTTCTTCCTTCTGGTCCACTCCATTGATTTCAGTCCCAGTTTTCCTCTCATCTCTATTGGTTCCCTGTGCATTTTCCTTCATTTCACTTATTGTAGCCATCATTATTTCATCTAATTTGTGAGCAAAATCAACCAATTCTGTGAGCATCCTGATCGCCAGGGCTTTGAACCGTGCATCTGGTAGGTTGGCTATCTCTTGGTCGCTTAGATGAATTGGCTCTGGGGCTTTGATTTGTTCTCCAGTTTTAGCCATTTTTGTTTTTTGTTTGTTTGTTTGTTTTTGGTCTGGTCGCGGCTGTTACGTAGTAAGGGGTGGAGCCTTAAGTGTTCCCCACAATGGAGCAGCATAGTCTCTGGGTAATGACACTGTATGTGGGGCAGGGTCCAAGAGGGAACAATGGCACTTGCTCTGCTCTCTCTCAGATTCCAGTCCCTTCCTCTGCTTCCCCTTCACCTGGATTATCTGCACGTGAATGTGGGACCACCTGGTCAGCCAGCCACTTTGCTTGGCCTCGCTGGGTCTGCACAGTTGCCACCCCATGTCCAGGGTTCACTAGCTGCCACCTATGTGCCTGAGGTCTGCTAGCCGCTGCTGCCTGCATGCCTGGTCCGCACCTCCACTTTTCCTGCTGTGACTCCGCCCCTCTTACCAGTCTGGATGAATGGTTGTTGGACTTCCGTACAGTTCAATTTTCTACGAGTTCTGGTTGTTTTCTTGTTTCTAAATCTTTGTTGTCCTTAATTTTGGTTGTGCGAGGTGGCACAGTGTGTCTACCTATGCCTCCATCTTGGCTGGAAGTCCACACTGGCTGGTTTTTGATAGAGCCGGGCTTTCAATCCAGGCCCTCTGCTTCAAGGTGCACTCTCCACCACGACTTCACACTGGTGACATGCTCAGTTAATGATGGTAACTACTCTGTATGCAGGCCTATATAACATGCAGATGAGTTGCAAAAATATCTCATCTAATAGTTGGAGGGTAGACATTTACATCTCAACCTGTAAAGGTGTATGAGGGTGTTTTAAACTTGCATAGGTTCTGCCTAATCGCCCCTGCCAAGGCTGAACCACCCTCAGTAACGGCATTTGAGACCTAGGTTTCAAAGGCACTGGAATACATCTTACACTGCTATATGAACTTTTCTTTTAATTCAACAAATATTTAGTGAGCTCTTACAATGGGCCGGGCACTGTCATAGGCATGACATATAGCAGTGAGCAAAAGAGACACAAATCTCTGCCCTGAGAGTTTACATGCTGGAAGGTTTAGATTATTTGTTGTGTTTCAAACCCTGGACTCTGTTTCCTGGATTCCTTGCCTTTCACTGAGTCTCACATATTAAAGAATTTAGAACCCAAGGATTCAGACTGCACAACTGTTTCCTGAGCTCTGGCAGACAGACCTCCATATGTCACTAGGGCTCCAGGTGCCTCTGAGAGAGGTGTTGCTGGTATAAACATCCCCCCTCTTGAAGATGCAGAAATAGGGGTGTGAAGACTAAGGCGCTGGGCCCAGAGGGCCCTCCCAGCACTGAGAGGCAGAGCTGGAGCCGAGCCCCACCCCACCGCCCACCGCCCCGCCCCAGTCCAGTGCTGACTTCACCACACTGCTGCAGTCAGATCACAGTGAGGAGACTCACGTGGAGCCCACACACGTATTTTGGCCCTTTTTCTAGAGCATCTCTTGATTGTATTATTCATTTGGAATTCAGAAGATATGTACTTGTATCTTCACTTTTTGCCAGAGAAGAGAAGAAAAAGAGCAGAATTGTTCATAGGAATATAGCAAGAACAGTGTCAGAGGACAGATTGGGGCCAGGAGAGATGCCGTACTGACTAACTAGCTTCAACCCCCTGCCTTGGCCCCATACCTGGGGGCTATTGTTCAAGTCAGAATCCGAACTCTACAATTCACTAACTCTCTGACCTTTGGGCAGTGACTTTATTTCTCTGTGCTTTAGTTTCCTCATGTGAGTAGCAGTCTCTGCCTCAGAGAGCTGTCAAGAGAATTAAATGAGACAATAGAGTTTTGAAGGCTCTCCGCCATGCCATTCTCAGTAGATGTTAATGGTTAATGTTGGTTAATTGCCTTGAATTGATCTCTACAGTTGCTGACTCAGAGAGTAGTCTTAGACACCAATTACCAGCACCCTGTGCCTTCTGCCCTAGTCTCCCATCCACGCCAGTGGAAACAGAACATTCCTGATGACAGAACTTAAGTGGCATATGCTTCTCTTGAAGCACAGTGTTAGTGTGTTGCACTTGCATCATACATGTTTGCTCTAAGTTTGTGCCAAGCGGGGCAGCCCAGTGTTTCAGAGGCAGCCCAAGAGTGGTGAAGTTGGAAGTCTGGCTACCTCTTAGCGGAACTCCAAGAGTTAAGGGAGTTCCTGTCCCATCCAATCTACCTCTTCTCATCCAGCCCTAAAGAGGACCCTAGAAATTAGAGGTCAAAGAATCTAATAAAGGGGAAGATGTGGTATACAAGAAACAGTGAGGAGTGAAATAACAGTGACACATAGAGTTAAATCTAAACAGTTGATGACAATAGAATGGTAAGGCTTCATATATTAAGAAAACAGTTGTCCAGCCCTGGCTGGTGTGGCTCAGAGGACTGAGCACTGGCCAGTGAAACAAATGTCGCTGGTTCAATTCCCAGTCAGGGTATATGCCTGGGTTGTGGCCCAGGTCCCCAGTAGGGGTCGCACAAGAGGCAACCACACATTGATGTTTCTCTCCTCTCTTTCTCTCCCTTCCATTCTCGCTAAAAATAAATCAATAAAACCTTTAAAAACCAAAAGAGTTGTCCAATAGAAAAGGTATAATATAATACTAAAAATTTTAATACCTATCTGGAATCAATATGTTATCAAAACCTGGGTTGCAGGCAGCTGATATAAAGGAAAACAGAAGTAAGCATATGCATTGCTTTGTGGTAGGAAAACAGGATGGGTGATAGATACTAAGTTTTTGTTTTGGTAGAAACATATGTGTTTACATCTTTGTTAAGAAGTAAAAGGAGCCCTGGCTGGTATGGCTCAGTGGGTTGGATGTCAGACTACGAAGTAAGGGGTCATTGGTTCAGTTCCCGGCCAGGGCACATGCTTGGTTTGTGGGCCAGGTCCCCAGTAGGGGACACTTGAGAGGCAATCATATGTTGATGTTTCTCCCCCTTTCTTTCTCCCTCCCTTCCCCTCTATAAAAAAGAAATAAATAAAATGTTATTTTAAAAAGTGAAAGGCAATGAAAAGATACAGAGAAAACTTAATTGCATATGACTAAGCACAGGAAGCCAGTCTGAAGACTACAAACTGTCTGACTACAGCTCCATGACATTCTGGGCAAGGCGAAAACAGAGACAGCAAAAAGCTCAGTGGTTGCCCAGGACTGAGAGGAGGGAGGAATGGTTAGGTGGAGCACAGAGGACTTTGATAACAGTGAACCCATTCTGCATGATACTACGATAGTGGATGATATGGCAGGAAGACTGGTACCAAGGCAGGTCTGCTGGACAGGTCTGGAAACAGTTTCTACAACAATGTCACAGGAAAGGAATTCAGGGACACTCTCAAAGAAGGCTGCCACACTCTCAGAGGCACTTCCCTGGCGGGTCCAGCAGCAGAAGCTGGTGGACGTTGTTGTCGATCTGACCCCAGGTGCACCATGCCCAGTGTCTCATCCACAACCAAGTGATTCAGCTCTGTCTTGCTGCAGGATGAGTCCAGCTTCCAGGGTTGCAGGCCTGCACTTGGTACTAGGAGGCCCAGGAGGATCAGCAGGACCCAGAGCTGCATCACCTGGCCCCTGAGGGTGACCTTGGTCAAATTACTGAACTTCTCTGTGCCTCGTTCTATCTGCACTTCCACCTCCAAGGCTTCATGGTGCCTGGGCTGCGATCAATACTCTGTCCTGCATGACTGCTACAGAGAGACTGGGGCCTTCATTCAGTTTCTCTATATTTTCTTGGGCTTGGCAGGGAGCAGGCTTTCTTTCAAACTGTCTAGTCTCTTTCCTGGCTTTTCCCAGGCTTGTGTCCTCATCCTATCAGATCTTTTTCCCAAATTTTCAGGGGTTTTTCTCTTCCCCTTTCTGTTGGCCACTTTGGCTCCTACCGGGCATGTACTTAGTAAAGAACTGCCTGCACTACCTTCTTCCTCCCTATTAATAGAGAGCATGCCAGCTGTTCCCTGGGGTGATTGGAAAGCCAGTCTTTCCTGCACCCTTGGACATTAATCTGTTTGGCGGAGCAATGTGGGCTATTCCCTGGACTGTGAAGCTGTAGTTTCCTTAATTGGGCTTAGCCAGTTTTCTCCCTTCTCTTTGCTAATACCTAACGAGGTGCCTGCACTAACAGATACACATCATTATGCATTTGTCAAAACTCACAGAACATACAGCACCAAGAGTAAACCCTATGTGAACCATGGACTTTAGTTACCAATGATGTATCCTTGTGGGTTCATGCCGTGTACCACACCATCGCAGTGTGCTAGTAACAGGAGACCCTGAGGGGATGGGGAGAGAACGCTGTCATTTCTGCTCAAAAAGACTCTAAAAAAAAAACTATTCTTTTTTAAAAGAATCAAGGACAAACATTAGTAAAATACAGAAAGGATATTTTCAACTGTCGTGCCACTAAATGGAGGGAGGGGAATAAAAATTCTGGATCCATCTGATGAACAAACATCAGAGGCAGAGGAACAATTAGAAGACCTAACCAGCCAATGTCTGCAATTCTGAAAGGGGGAACCAGGGCTCAGCTTGGCCCTGTGATGGTTGTCAATCCAAGTGCAGTCACAAAGGAAACTATCCGACCCTTTCTTGCATCTTGTAGGCATAGAATTCGCAAAATTGCTTGAAAAGAGTGCCAATATGACTCTATCTGTGCTTAACTCCATTTATCTAGAATGTCAGAGGCACAGAGTAGTCTGGTTAATTTCATACTCTATTTAAGTGAAGGTTGCCATGGATACCATACATAGTCGTCCAATTTTCTCAGAATTAGAATGCATGCAATAAAACTGGTTAACAGAAAACTAGGCCAAACATAATTTAAATTTATTCAATGATGAGTCCTTAGTGATGAGGAAGGCACTCCGGATTCAGCAGGGCTTCAGTGTATCATTCCAAATGTTGTTTCTCCTTGTTCAGAACTGCAGAGGTGTTGGGGGTAAGAGAGGTGGATAAAGTCTCTCTGACCACAAGGGACAGCCCTGGACCCCCAGCTATCCACCTGTCTCAAAAAAGCGGAGTAAAGCATGTTTATGCAGCAACATTAGAAGAATAATAAACCTTTTCATTTGAGTCATCAGATAGTTAGATCCTGTGTGATTGGCAGCCATGTAATTAGATTTGAATGCTTTCCTGTATCCTTCGCCACTACAAAGACCTGGGTAATCTCTTAACTAACTGAGTTCAGGACCTCAGTGCTTTGAGCAGAGTGGTTAGCTGGCTGGAACCTGCTGTTAGCCAGCAGGGCCTGCTGTTTAGATCCAACCTCTGCCTGGTCCGGGCCACAGTCTGTTGGCTGGTTACCCAACAGCTATGCACAATGGAAATGGATGGTAATAGTGGGTAGCTGTGTGGTATCATAAGAAAATGCACGTAAGGAGCTTGGCATACAGGAAGCAGTTATAAGTGTTAGCAGTTGATCATTATTAAGATTCCTCTTACCATGCTTGGGGTGGCTCAGTTGGTTGGGAGTCATCTTGCAAACCGAAAGGTCACATGTTTGATTCCCGGTCAGGGCACATGCCTGGGTTGCAGGTTCAGTCTCTGGTCAGGGCAAGTACGGAAGGCAATCAATTGATGTTTCTCACATCGACAATTCTCTCCCTCTCTTTCCCTTTCTCTCTAAATAAAAATAAATAAGTAAAGTTTGGGTTTTTTTTTAAAGATTCCTCTTATCCATGAGAAGGGCCCAAGATTGAACTCTATATAGGGATCCATGTGGTTGAATTAATACCGCCCCCACCCAGAGTAGAGTGGAGTTTGGCACACTCTTGAGTTGCTGCTATCTCGGAGTATCTGAGGCAGCAGGCGCAGGGTACACCGCCATATGTCCACCTGATTCCGAGGACGCTCTCCCAGAGTCTGCCGCTGGGATGTGGAAATCCATAAACGCCGAGCAGCCTTCGTCTTAGTCACGGAGCATCTGGGTGCTGCTAACACATGTCAGATGTCAGCACGTTCGCTCCCCATCTCCCTGCTGGCCTAGCCTTCTCCGGCTGGCTTTTAGATTCTCATTCCCAAGTGTCCCAACAGAATGCGCCTCAGCATCTCTGGTGTCTCTGTCTCCTGAGCTGCTACTGGCTTCCAGGCCTCACCGGCAGTCCTCGCCTGTGTCATTCTGCCTGTGATGAGCAGGCCTCTTAGGGACAGCTCAGGGCCTCCCTGCTCCTGCAGTCGCTGAACATGCCACCCCCACCCTCCTCTTAGCCATTCGCCTTTCATCTGGAAGGAGGGGTCTGGACATTGTCTTGCAGGTAGGCTTATGAAAGCTAATCTGCCGCAGGGGTTTATTTGTTCAAGTTTATTTGCTTTTCAGAGGCAATCTGGTTGTAATTTCAGCAGCAGACTCTTGGTTTGGCTACTTTATCCATCACTCCTCATTTTGCCATTTTCCCCAGTTGCCGCTTCATAGGCTGCCTCTTTCTTTTTGGGTTATTCCTTTCAAAACATACAACCACTCGCACACACATGCACGCACTCCCACTCACACCACATATGGGCACACGAGGAGTCTCTCCTGTGTGAGAAATCGAGTGAGTTGCAGATCTAGATTTCATTGCCACAAGTATGTGTCATTAATAGTGATGTTTTGTTCTGATAGCCATGATTTATAACGCTTTCAGTTCCCCTTCCAATTCGTATTTTGTTCCACATTTCGCAAGGTTCTTAATTTGAGCCTTTATTTTCTGATGTCTATCTTGTTTTCAAGTCTCTACAATCCTCCTTTTTTTTTGAAAAGGTGGAGGAGAAGCAAACCAACACCCAAGAACACAACACGTTATTAACAACACAATTCTAGGTAAAACTCAGATTTTAAACTGAATTTGGACAAAATGCAAGGAACTCTTCTAGGGAATAATTTTGAGTTGGCTGGGCATGGAGGCCATGAGTAATAGGTCTTTTCCCTTGTGCTCGGTCTCCAGTCTCCATGAATAGCTCCACTGGGTGGATGTGGAACCTCCGTTCCACATCCCTTCATTCATACAGAACTTGGCCCCACGGGGCTTGGTACAGAAACTCTCTGTTACCTTGATGTTTTGAATACTACATCTGAATGGTTCCTTGTTTTGGCCCTGACTTTTTTCTCCATCTCCATTAACTCAGCTCTACAGGAGGAATCAGCACTTAATAAAACAACTATTGGCTGATGGTGCAAGTCACGGGAGCCTTAGAGTTCTTCTTGGCTTTGTTTTTCTAAAAAGTGCCCGTGACTGTAGCCAAGCAAATCAGCACATACCCATGGGCTTCCTTGGGAGAAATTAAAACGAGTTAGGCAGCAGGAGAGAGAATCAGGCAGGGAGCCTGAAAGAAATTTAATAAACTCTGTGCCTCTCTTCTCTTTTGGGGGGAGGGTGGAGTGGGGTAGATTTTCCCTAATGTGGTAGAAAGTTCTATGGGTGTCTGTGGCAGGCCTAATCACTTCCTCGGTTGAGATGGGGCACAGCATAGCTGAGTGAAATGAGAGAAATCTGTTGTAAGTGGGTTGATGTGCTTTACTCTATAGGGCTGAACCCTGGTGCAGTTAAGGAAAGTGAAGATTTCTAAAGCTGGCCTCCATTTTTGTGTCTTTTTCCCTCCATTGGGCACCTGCTAGCCAGTGCTGCTCTTACCTCGGCTATTTGGAGAAACTGCCCCGTCCCCAGTGTCCACTTCTATCCAGCAGTTCTTGCTCCCTTAACTTTCCCACCTTACTTCACTGCATCAGAAGTCTCCCCTCACTGTGAGGCGGAATCAAGGAATAACAAGGGGCACAGACTTAGGTGTAACTAGACCTGTGTTCAAATCCTACCTCTGCCACTTACTAGCTGTGTGTCCTTGAGCAAGGAACTTCACCTCTCATCTGTAAAACATGGGTTAATACTAGTGCCAGTACTATATGGGCTTTATTATAGGATAATGACAGCAAGGTAAAAACAGTAGGATAACAGTAAGAAAAAAAATGAGATAGTAAATGTAAAGACCTGACCAAGCCACGATTAGAACCCGGATAGTCTGCTTGAGAAGACCACATGCTTGATGACTTGCTGTACCCACCATGGCCTATCCAATGGATCTTGAAAAGCCACCCTGACGCATGCTCATGGCAGCACCATTCACGGTAGCTGAAGGTGGAAACTACTTATTGACTGGTTTTCTGCCTTTTTCATCCCTATATTATTAGGTACCACAATTCAGGCAAACTTAAGTTTTTATTATGACTCCTACAAGTCTACCAATAACACTAACAATAGCAACATTTAACACTGTTGTGGTATCTAGCACGTAAGTGGCAGAGCCGGAGTCTGAATCTGAAAGACTCGTTCAAATAACCCCTTGTTCTAACCACTAGCTATACGTCCCACACACAATTAGTCTGCTATATAAGTTCTCTTGTTTCATGAAATCCACTTTTTTTTTATTTAACCAATGGTTTATTTTTATTTCCTTACAAATAAGTTCAGTTTTTTTCTCTTCTTTTTTTCTCTTCAAATAGTCATCAGCTTTTCATACCTGTCAAAATGGCCCACAAAATAATGAAAATGAGAGCATAGCTTTTGCATTCTGGCTTCTAGTAATGAAGTATGATCAAATATCTTTACTGATACATTTTGACACCTTTAGTAAAGTGCTCTATTTGACTGTCATTTTTATCACCCCCCCCCCAACATTGCAGCAAGCATAAAACCCTCCCCAGGTTCTCTGATAACATCCAACAAAGAAACACATAAGTGGGTTTTATGTGCATCAGCAAAAGTGATGGATTCTGAACATAAAAATGTGTAGGTAACAATGGCCACTTCTATGATCTGACCTGTTTACAAAGTCCATTTATTGATCGAAGGAACAAAGTCAATATTTTGACTCCATCTTATACTCCAAAGAACCACAAAACCATTGGAGGGGAGCTGGAGACTCGAGGAATTGATAGGTTATTTTAAATGGAACGGAACAACTGATTTAGCCAAGAAATTAGCTTGAACTGCTAATTTCATTTAACAGAGCACTTTTCTTTTTAATTGAGTTGACCATTTAGTTGAGTCCAGTTGTAAATCTAGGACATGCGGTCCAAAAGGAAATGTTGTACTTGATACAATTCTTTTTAAAGTCTCTGTTTTATCAGTTCTGATTCTCTCCCCACCTGAATGGGTTTGGGAATTCCCAGACACAATCATCTGACTCTACTGAAATAAGAAATATATCTCCTCTCTATAACAACAGCAATGATAATCACCATCAATTGAGCACTGACTTCGCGCTTAACGTCCATCATTAGAGACATATTTCAGAGCGGAAGTCGAGTGTGTGGACCTTGCAGCCAGTTCCACCACAACGTGGCTGCGAGCAGGTGGCTTGGATCTCTCTGTGCTTCTCTCTGTCATCTGTAAGCCGGGACACCTCTGTTATAGGGCTGTTATTAGGATTAAGTAAATTTAAACATGTAAAGGGTTTTAAACACTGCCTCCAGCCTAGATAATATAAGTTGGCCACTTTCTTTATGTTCCTAAGCATCATCTAAGTTTTGCATTATTATCCCTGTATTACAGTTAAAGGAAGTGAAGTTCAGAATGGTAAAGAATTTGCCAAAGGTCTCACATACAGAGTGAGCAGCTGCTTTTCCTTCTCCAGATGCTCAAGTAGTACCATATGCACTGTAGAAAGAATTAAGACAATCCCTTTTACTCTATCTGACATCCTGAAATGATTAAGATGCAGGATAGCTAGTGTGTGACTGAACTTTTCTTTCCCATATGGTAAATAAAGCATTAGTAAATGCATTTGAGGACTGACTGTGAGAGAATGTGTGGAGCTATGCACCGAAATGAAAGAAAAAAACATGATGACCAATGACATTCACATTGTCCTAATACTCATTCTCAAAGGCATGTACACACCCACGGGTGTCACAGCAGCAAACTCTTCTGTTTCTCTTATAACGAATTTTTCTTCACCGTTTGGGTTGGATTCAGTTATCCTTTAGAGAATTATATGCCCTAACAACCCAACCCCTCCAGTTCATTATGAGCCTTGTCTCTGTTTTGTATGTATGATGTTAACTCATCACTCAATGTCTGTCTTCTGACTTTGACTTTCTGTTACATTTTCCCCAACAGCATTATTGTTGGGGTCATCATGATATTCACCAGTGTTATAATTCTTTTTAATTTTCAGTCTGCCTCTTCAAACCAAAATTCAGAACAAATAAAATAAGCACAGCTTATACATCTGTATGAACAGCACTGAATCGACCAAGGTCAGGGTCTCAGTGATAGGAAAACTGAGAATCTTGTTCAACGGGAAATGGGAAAGTGTTTCTGTGAAGTGTAACCATTTGCAAAAATCAAAGAGGAACAAGTTATTGGCTGTGAATGGTTCTGTCCTTATGAATTCAAGATACCTTACTATTTAGGTGGCATAGAATATTAAGAATAACAGGATGTCTTTAGCTTAGGCAGGAAACCATTTTCAGAAAGTGTCAAAACTCATTTTGCAGAAAGATTATAATTACAAAATAGTCACGGTGGGCTCCACTTTGAGGGTTGGAGGTGAATAAAGGCAGCTTGCGGACTATAGGGGCTTCCTGTTTTGAATTTTGGAGAAGCCAAGACTTTTGCAAATATTTTTAGATGCAATGTTTATGGAAGGCAAAAATACTAACCCAGAATGTTGGATAGTACAACTAACTGTTGGTTTGTACATTTTAAGTAATTTAGACTATTGGATAGAGTACTGAACTACTGTAGATTTTCCCCTTCATTTCTTGCCTAAAAAGGGCAATGGTGAGAAAATGACTTTAACCAAAATATTCAATAAGCATTTATTAAAATCCTGTGGTACAAATAACATTCTTCAGAAGGCACTTTTATTAGACCCAAAGAAAGCAGATGAAATATTCACTCCTGAGCATTTACTAGGGGACAGAAGAATGAAATTGCCAAGTATGAAAGAGCTGGAGAATAATCCGCTAGTAATATGTACATTAGCAGTATGCTCTTCCCCCCAGATAACCACATGGCTTGCTCTCTCACCTCCTTCAGGTGCTGCTCAGATGTCACCTCTTCGGTGAGAACATTCCTAATCTACATGTAAATTGCACCAACCGCCCCTCAAACCCCATCTCTAGCTCTTGCCCTTTTTGCTTGTCTACATCACCTTTCAGCTTATTATATAATTGTATCATCGCTCCTCCAGTGCATCCTCTCCACACACACACCTCTAAACGTAACCTTCAAAAAAGAGGAGGAGTTTTGCATTTTGTTTGTTTCCAAATCCCTAGCCTGGCACATAGCAAGTGTTTAAAACTTTTTTCTTAATAAAGTGATAGCGTATGTCAGACTACCTTTGGTAACATTAATGAGGAAAAGCTTCTTGGGAGAAATGACGTGCGCTTTTCAACCCCAGACAAATTGGTTTGATCAAATGTAGTGATTACAGCATACATTTTTGCATCCTAGCCCAAACTCTACCTCCAGTTAGCTATGTGACCTAAACCAAGACACTTGACTTTGGATCTCTGAACATATTTGTATCTGAGGCTAAGGACTTTTGCCTCTAAATTAATTTTTTAAAAACCAACTTTGTGGAGAATTACCACACTGCTTTTTCAGTTCCTGGCTAGAACCGAAGCCGCAGTTATTCAAGGTGACACTTTACATAACAGCCATCTCTGTGATGGAACTGGGATATTTCGGGCCTTAGGTAAATTTGGGAAGAACAGTTCCTTCCCACTCGCAGTGGCTGGGCCCCACTCCTGCCTTCTCTGGGTTCCCATGATGCCCTCTAGCTATTCCAAAAACCCTCTGGGGCGCCCATCCAAGCCTCCTGTTCCCTCAGTAACCCATGCTCAAGAATTATGTCTTCCTGTCTTTTGCTCTCTTCAGTTCCCTGCCAGTTAGGACTGGATCCTGATGAGCTAATTCCCTCTAGGGTGGGAATGACAGATTGCTGGCTGTGCTAACCTTCTGGGTTCCTCCCCACCAAAGTGCAGCCTGATGCTAAAGAAGGGATCCAGTGCCTAGAATCTGCTTGAACTTTTAATATATTCAATTGTTTTGGCCACAACCAAGTAGTTGATATTACTCTCTGAGGAACTGAAGTTCATGAGAGGTAAAGAATGGACTCCAAAACTTGCCACATTATCACATCTCCACACTAAATAAATGAGCCTAGAAATAAGTTTCTGGATTCCGAACCACACTTCTGGGGCAGTATTTTGGAGTGCAAGGAAGACAATCCTTTGTGACATCTTACCTCTGCCACTTAAACTCTGGCTGTGGCTTTGAATAAGTACCTTCACCTCTCTAATAACTTCCATTTCTTCGATTGAAAAATGAGGTGGCGGGGGGGGGGGCGGTTGCAGTAGTATCCCAGAGTTCCAAATCACTCAGGAACTTGGTTTGCTTAAAACAACAGTAGTTATCTCTGTGGGTCAGGAATTTAGGGGCTGCTTGGGGTCTCTCATGAGGTTGCAGTCAGGTGTCAGCTGGGGTCCGCAGTCATCTGAAAGTGTGACTGGGGCCGAGGGTCCCTCTGCCAGTACGGCTGACTCACATGGCAGGCAGCTTGGTCCCTCTCCCTGGGGACCTCTCCAGTGTTGCTTGAGTGTATTCACAAAAAGGCAGCTGGCTTCACGCAGAGCAAGCAATCCAAGAGACCAAGATGGAAACCACGGTGGCTTTATGACAACTCTTGGAAGTCACACACCATCACCACTGCCGTATTCTTGGGGTCACCCAGGGTGGCCCCTCATTCAGTGTGGGATGGGACCATGGAGAGGACATTTAGGAGGCTTCTACAACAGTATCTGCACCTCGGGTTGTGGGATGGACTAAGGGAAACAACCTGTGTTAAACCTGGTACACACTAAACACTGAATTAATCATAGCTCTTACTACAAAGAGTCCAACGTGCTAAGTGCCAGCCTATCTACTAAGGGTGGTGCTGACTCTAAAGTTGGCCCGAGTTTTACTTTATTGGGCTTTAGCAGGAAGCTACCTTGTGAAATACTTGAGCCCACATTAGAGCCTAGCAGGGGGGACCCAGCAAAGTCACAGAGCTCAGGAGAGACAGCAGCAACAACCCACTGGAGGCAGCAGATGCCATCTGGGGGTCAGGCCCCTGAGGCCGATGGCAGCTCCCCCAGCCTGGGTAGCCCCTGGGGCTCTTTGTTATTACCTCCTAGCCAGCAACAGCAACAACAAATACATCTCTATCGCTCTTCTTATCTGGCAGGTGTTACTACTTAAATAGTGTCGTGTTTTCCAAACCTGTATTCTGGGAAACATTACTACAAAAGAGTGTTAATAGGTGGATCTCAAAAAAGGCTTTATGGTCCAATACATTTGAAAGGCTGCCCATTAAATACTTTCGGGAGACCCCCAGTACACCTTTGGTATGAGGTTAAAGACTCTAGGACATCCTGTGGTTAAACAATATCAAAATAAGAAGGAAGAACAATCTTGTTTAGATTGGACCCAGCATTTTGCAAACTTGTTGGAGCACAACACTTGCTCCCTTCCCCCTCCCCCACCCCCCAATCTGGAAGCATTGCCTACTTCCTGGAGGCATGATCATGGATAAGCCACTCAAACTTTTTGGAACCTTAGCCATCTCATCAGTATAATGTGGATAACACACACTTCATAGGGCTGTTGAGAAACCTAAATAATAAAGGCACCTCACTTGGTATTTGGGTCACCGTAAGAGCTTGGTCTCAACAGTAAGAGCTTGACCCTTTGGGTTCCGATCCCATCTGCACTGGGAAGAGTTATTTGACCTTGACCAAGTTCTTTTAAGTGTTCTCCTTAAGTGTTCTTGTCTGTGAAACAAGGAGAATACTTGCACCCATCTCATAGCTTTAACAGGGGGATAAAATAAAAGGACACATGTGAACTGTGGGCCGCATGCTTGGCACACTATGAGAGACCTGGAGTTGTCAGGTCATCGTGACTGCTGTGGCCAGAGGTCCCAAAGCTGGTGAGCGACACAGTCCATGAATGAACCCTACCCCCACTGCCTCACGGCTCATGTGCTCTCCCCTCTGTGTGACTTACAATCCTCAAAAATGAGATGTGATCATTTTCAGAGTGACTCTGGGAGAGGATTGTGTCAGCAGTTGGAGAAAAGTGGGTGGCAACAATTCCGGAGAGCTTCCCAGAAGTGGTGGGGTTGCAAGAAGATATTTAAAGACAAGGAGGCAGGTGGCGGGGCAGATGGGGCGGCAGGGTTTACGCACTCTGGACAGCCGGGACAACGGCTTGGAAGAGTGAGTGGCAGCGGCTGCAAGACGCCAGCTTTGTCAGAACAAAGCAGCAGGTGAGGGCCACACAGAGTCCACACTCCAGGCACCCAGGGAGGGCGGAGGCAGAAAAAAAAAGCCTTGGCAGGAAGACAGGGGTCCCATTTGCCTTTTTCAATCAATTAGCTCACCAACAATCGAGGGGCCCTGCAGCAAAGCCCTGCTTCCACAACCCGGTTTCCCTCCCTCCCTGCCACTTCCCTCTAGCAAAGGCTGCACCGATAATAATTTATCTTCTAAGATCTTCTCCTCCCTCCTGAAGCCACAAGCAGAGCAGTCGCACAGAATTTGTTTTTATTATTGAGCTCCTATTTCTGCTTTTGCCATCACCGCAGATCAGTTTGGGTTTTGTCTCTCGGCCAAGTGCTTTTCATATTTTCCAGATCACTCAAAAATCTGTATGTGCTGCCCAGAGCAGGTTTAAGGAACAATCAGAGATTTCTTTCTGAATAAGCAGTTATTTGTACTTTGTCTTGCTTTTCTTAGTTACTAAAGAAAAACAGAGACAGATATAAAGAAAGCACTGGTAACACTTAGATTTGAGCTGCACAAATGTCAATGGTAGTGACTTTGCAAATAAATAGTTACGTTGTCAGGCACGTAAGAGTCTCACTGAGGAAATCTGCAGCTATGACTGCTAGCAGGGTTAATGCTTTCCGCACAATGTAATCAAGGAAAGACTGTAAACTTTGCACAGAGTTTAGTAAACTAATTAGTAAACTAATACAGAGTGGCCTCAGATCAGGCTGAAAGTGAATGCCAACCCAGGATCACAGGATATGTTTCCAGACCAGTCACAGTGCACTGAGGGTGGGGGCGGGGCTGGGGGACTGGGAATGGGACAGAGAGGGAGAGAGATGACAGAAACTGTGAGGAAATGGGAATGGTCCCTTAATTATTTCAGTAATTTGGTGAATCTAGTTACACTCTGTTTCATTCTATGTTTTCATCATGGTTTTACTCAAAGTTGAGATATTTTAAAATTTTTTAAAAATTTACTTTTAGAGAGAGGGGAAGGGAGGCAGAGAGAGAGAGAGAAACATCAATGTGAGAGGGAACATGGATCGGTTGCCTCTAGTACATGTCCCAACTGGGGACCAAACCTGCAACCTAGGCATGTGCCCTGACCACAAATTGACTAGTGTGACCTTTTACTTTGCAGGACGACGCCCAACCAACTGAGCATACCGGTCAGGACCCAAGAGATTTTTTTAAATGAGGTGTAAAATGCAGTTTGCCACTTTGCAATATTTTTCTTGTAGAAGGTGTTATTGTAAGGAAAATAGAATCTGTTTTAGCAGAAATCTAAGTGACTAACTACCTAAGACCCCATCATCCCTTTCCTGGAGCCCTGGCAGATGGCGATGTGGGCAAAGCTTGCGCGCCCTGCCTCCTGCTTTGGGGCTGCCAGATTTAACAAATGAAAACACAGGCTGCCCAATTAAATTCGAATGTCAGGTAAACTACCAATAATTTTTAAAAGTATGAACATTGTAGAGGGCATATTAAAATGCAGTTTGTTGTGTATCGATTTAACCAGATATCTTATATTCCATTTGACCACACTGTTCCAACTGACTGCAGGTTTATCTCTAGGCCCTCAATTCTATCCTTCGGTATATATGTCTATCTGCACACTTACACAACACAGTCCTGATTACTGTGGCTTTGAAATATGTTTTGTGATGGGAAAAGCTGAGTCTTCCAACTTTGTGTTTCTTCTTAACATTGTTTTGGCTATTCTGGAACTCTTCTATTTTCACATGAATTTTAGGACCAGCTTATCAATTTCTGCAAGAAAGCCAGCTGTGGTTCTGATAGAAATTTCTTTCAATCTGTAGACCAGTTTGGAGAGAATTGCCAACTTAACTGTAGTGTCTCCAATTCATGAACATGGGATGCCTTTCCATTTATTTAGGTCTTGGTTTATTCATTTTAATGATGCCTTTTCATTTTCAGCTTATAAGCCTTGTACTTCTTTTGTTAATCTTACAACTATTTATTCTTTTAATGCAATCCTAAGTAAAATTATGTTATTCATTTCATTTTCAGATTGTTTGTTGCTAGAGGTAGAAGTAAAATTGATTTTGGTATATTGGTTGCTATAATATTTAAAAGTGTAAGTTTGAAAAAAATGCTGTTCTCATGAGATATAATTCACATGCTAATTGCCTGCTACAGGACATGAACTTTGCGGGGAATTTCATTAGCCTGGCTCTTTGGGAAAGTGCCGCTGGCATTGGCTAAGGGACCATAAACACATAACCTGTTGGACTGTGGGCTCCAGTAACCCGTGCAAGTGGGGAGAAGAAAGATCCCCACAAGCCAGTGTGCTGTCCTTCAGTATTGCAACCGCCATTTCTCTGACTCGACTTCAAATTCTGGGAGCAGTCACTGGGCCTGGGGCACAGCCAGCTCTCTAAAGCTGGTCAGGTGCCCGCTCTAAGGGTGCCGCCTGGCTGTCTGACTAAATGCAGGGAAAAAAATGAAAATACTCAAAGAAGCAGAGCTCAGTGGGGTGTCCTCTTCCTTAGGGGCATGGCACAAAAGACCATTCTCTAGGGCTGTGATAGCATTGCCTACCTTCTCTGTGACATGCTATTTTTATTGCAGTCACTTTATACAACGTTTTAAAAATATGAGTATGTGGTGCAGCAAGTTGTCCTTTATTATTCTTGTTCTAGATTCTCTTGACAATTTTTGCATTTTTATTTTTCATATTCTTTTTATTACTGGGTCGTTTAGTGGGATTTTGATGGAATTCAATAACATTTTTCTATTAATTTTGGAAAGGATTTTATTTTCATAATTTTTTTCCTATACCAAGGTTTTGGTATGTCTCTCCATTTATTCAAGACATGCTTTGTTTTCTTCAATAAAATTTTACTGTTTTATTCATATAAATTCTAACTTCCCTTGTTAAATTTTTTCATGACACCATCTTTAAAAGATTTATTTTGTAATTTTATATATACTTTATTATTAATATAAAGAGAAGGTACTGAATTTTTAAAAATATCCTATGCTCAGTTGCTGTACCAATTCTCATATTGGTTTATTATTTTTATTGAGTCATTTGGGATTTCTAGACATGGAAGAGTAGTATATGAGGTCTGGCCAGAAGGTGTCCAGCAATGTAACATGAAAAACAGAGACATTTATTGAAGAAGATACAAGATACAAGCAATACTGTACATAGGACAATGGCACCTCAGTCCCCTTCAAAGTAGGCACCTTGGGACCTCACGTAGTTCTCCCAATTGCCATCAGCTGCCCCATTATATTTTCCCAAATCTCATCAACGGTATGAAATCTCTTCTCTTTCAAAGATGATTTTAGTTTGGGGAAAAGCCAGAAGTCACAGGGCACCAAATCTGGGCTGTAGTGAGCCTGAGTCACCTGGGTGATTTGATGTTTTGCCAAAAAACTCTGCACGAGATGTGATGCATGAGCAGGCACATTTTTGTGATGAAGCTGACAATCACCAGGTGCTCATAGCCGTGGCCTTCTGAATCATCCAAATAGTTTCTGTGGAGAAATGTCCAAGCTTAATGCAAACTTCGATGCATATTTGTTGTTCTACTCAATCAGTTTGAATGGGAAGGCCACATAGTACACATGCTCACTCAACAGTGTCTACTGCCCCCGCTGACTAGTACAGTGAAGTTGTCACTGTTCATGCATGGGCATTCCAGTCCACTCTCCTGGGCTGTCAGGTTACATCAATGTCACGCAAAACATTCTCATTATATTAACAATGGCTGAAATTTTTCCAGACGGACCTCATATAAAAACAAATAACTTTGACATTTCTTTTTTAATATTTGAAATTTTCATTTGCATTTCTAATCTTATTACATGGTTAGAGCCTCCCAAATGATGCTAAATAATAGTGATGACATTTGTTTACCTGTTATTAAAGTCAAGAGTATTTGCTCTTGAAAATTTTGTAGCCACTACAAACTTTAATAGCAAACAGAAAAGCAAACTATATCCTGTTGGAATAGCAACAATTATACTTTAGATATTTAATAGTGAATAATGCTCTGAGAAGAGGATAAGGCTGAGTCTTCACAGGACAGAAATAGGGACTTGAAGAAAGTTTTTCTTCCTTAAATTCTTTAAGAAATGATGGGAGAGAGGATCCAGGAAGAATCTGATATATTCAAGATAGCAGATTAAAAGTTTAAATATTAGGAACAGCTGGGGAAAGCAAGGGAACAGAGATCAGAAAGCAAGATTTTTTGGGGCAAAAGCCAAAACACCAGCTGGGTGGTTACCACTATGTCAAAACAGTTTTATGCAGAAGTCAAAGATGGAATATAAAGCTCTGATAGGAAAGAACCTTGAAGATTAAGAGAAATCTTGACAAGCATCTTTTAGAACAGAGTTTTTCAAACTTCCAAACATGTCTGATCTTCCTATTAATATGGTTGAGTTCTTTGCATAGCACATAGTACCTTACATACAGTTGGTCACTAAAAAAATTTTTTTTGCTGAATTAATAAACAAGGAGAAAAGCAATAACATCTCAAAAGCCAAAGAAAAAGTGGCAAAATCTAACACTAAAAAGAAAAGACTTTTTAAAGTCATTTTAAAGTTGGGATTTTACTAAACTATAGCATGCATACAGAAATGTACGTAAATTATAGAGTTCAATAAGTTGCCACCCCCGTCTCACCACCAGCAACAACAAAAATCAGAATATACTAGTTCCCTATAAGTTCCCCTTGAGCCTCCTCCTAACCACAGCCCCCACGAGAGCCACACAAACAACAAAGGTCAGTTTTAGCTACTTTATCACTTTGTATAAATAAAATCAGACTGTACAAACTTTTTTTGTACCTGACTTCTTTTGCTTCAACACTGTGTTTTTGAGATTCCTCCATGTTGTTGAATGTAGCAATAATTCATTTATTCTCACAGCTGTATAATATTCTATTGTATGAATATATCATCATTTATTTATTCATTCTATTGTTGGTGGGCATTTATGATGTTTCCAGGTTGGAACTCTTAGGAATGATGCTTCTATGAACATTTTAGTACATCTTTGAATGAGCATAGCGAAGTTTCTATAGGGTATACATCAAGGAGTAGAATTACTGGGTCACAGGTACTTGTATTTTCAGCGTTAAGAAATATTATTAAAGGGTTTTCCTACTCTTTATACTGATATATGTTTCCACTAACAATATTTAGGAGCTCCAGTTGCTCTACACCCTCACCAACCCCGGGTTGTCTATTACATCTTAGACATTGTGGTGGTGGGAGTGTAATGGCATCACAGTGTAGTTTTAATTTGCATTTTCTCGATGACTATAAGATTAAGTGAATATTTGTTGGTTGTAAAATTAAATCATGTTCACAGTAAAATATCTAACAATGCAAAATCTAACAATAAAAAGTAAAGCCCATGGTATCAGTTTCCTAGGGCTGCCAAAACAAAGTACCGCAAACTCAGTAGCTTACAATAGAAATTTATTTTCTCACAGTTCTGGAAGTTAGAAATCTGATGTCAAGTTGTTAGCAGAGCCACGCTTCCACTAATGCCTGTGAGGGAGTCCTTCCTTTCCTTGCCCTCGCTTCTGGGGGTTTGCCAGCAACCTTCGGCACTGCTTGTCTTGCAGATGCATCGCTCTGACCCTCTGGGTTTGTGTGGATTCTCCCTGTGCTTCTGTCTTCATGGGGCTGTCTTCATATGAGGACAAAAGTTATACTGGATTAGGGGCTCGCTCTACTTTGCTTTCACCTTGACTACATCTGCAACTATTTGCAAATATGGTCGTATTCTGAGTTTTGAGGGGTTAGAACTTCAACATGTCTTGTTGAGGGGACTCAAGTCAACCCATAACACGTTCCTTGATTCTTCACTCTTAACAATTTGGTATGTATTTTAGAGAAAATTTTGTATGCATTTACAAATTCACATGTACAAGATATGTGTGTGTCAACATGCACACAAACATAAATAATATATAACCACACCATACATGTTATTTGACATATTACTCTTCAAAACATTTTATTATGATAAAATATACTTAACATCAAATTTATTATTTTAACTATTTTTAAATATACAATTCAGCAGCATTAAATACATTCACAATGTTTTGCAACCATCACCACTGTCTATCTTAGAGAATCATCATTCCAAATAGAAACATTGTCCATTAAACTTTAACTCCTTATTCTCCTCTTCCCCAGCCCCTAATAATATCTACTCTGTTTTCTGTTACTATATATTTGATAGTCTAGATGTTTCATATAAGTGAAATTATACAATACTAGTCCTCTCTGTCTGGCTTATTTTACTTAGCATAATGTTTTCAAGGTTCATCCGTGTTGTAGCATATATCAGAACTTCATTCCTTTTTTCTTTAAGGAATAGTTTCATACATATATTTTAAAAGATTATTTATTTATTTTTAGACAGGGGGAAGGGAGGGAGAAAGAGGGAGAGAAAAATCAATGTGTGGTTGCCTCTTGTGTGCCCCCAACGGGGGACCTGGCCCACAACCCAGGCATGTGCCCTGACTGGGAATCGAACCAGTGACCCCTTGGTTCACAGGCCGGCTCTCAATCCACTGAGTCACACCAGCCAGTACAGAACTTCATTCCTTTTTATGGCTGAATAATACATCCTACATATTTATAGACCCCATTTTTGTTTATCAGTTCATCTGTGGATGGACACTCGGGTTGTTTCCACACTGTGGCGATTACGAATAATGCTGCTGTGAACATTAGTATACAAGCACCTGCCTGAGCCCCTGCTTTCAAGTCTGACATACTGTTTTTGCCACTCAATAATTGTGGACATCTCTTTAAGTCAGTACAGATATTTACCTCATTCTTCTCTCCAATTACTTTGTATTCCACAGTGTGATGTGAGGATGACACGGAATGAAAGTAAGCGCTCCCTTCCCCGGACTTTTCCCTCTTGCACAGTGAAAATTAAGAGAACCTGAGAGATTGTATGAAGTAAACATGCATTTTCTTAAACTGCAGTTTGTGGAATGCTAGGTTTTCAACAGGCATACTCTTCTAGGTTCACACATTTCCCTTATAAAATAAAATGTTGTGCTTTCATTTTTGAGATAATCTAAGTACAATTGTAAGCATTGCTTGGATCAGCTTCCAACCAACAACTCTTGCCGACCTGTGTCGGTACGCTCATCTCCCTCTGTGTTTGATGGCAATTTTGGCCGAGACAAGGAGCACCACAAACGACGGCGGCAACCCTAACAAGTTCACTCCAATTGCAGAACGAATGACTGTGTGCAACGCAGAAATGTAGGTGGTTAGGTAGTTTGAGCAGAGAAAAATGCTGGAAGAAAGGGGTCATCACGGTACTGAGCAGCCAAATAAAAAAGAATCTGCAATGGAGTAGTCCGCACTGTTCTCGCGGTGAGCCCGGAAAGGCTGTAATGATGTGGACCACAGAATTTCTATAGGTTTTAATAGTTGTGTTTGAATATAGTTTTGAAATTTGCTTTGAGTTCTATCATTGCATATGTAAAAAACTCTAAGTATAAAGAATTTACAAGTAGTTTTCTATTTATATATTTTAGAGATGCATTCTTTCTTTTGAAAGCTAGTTTAAATCAATGATAAATTTTTATTTCTTATCACAGAGCTCCAAGCATTGCTCAAATCAGAAACACTAACCCAGTGGTTAACCTGATGCAGAATTTCCAGACCAGGGCCATTGCAACGGAAAATGGTCCACACAAACAGCCAAATACCCCTTTGGCTGGAGAACATCCGTTTTTCAATGTGAATGTAAATTTATATAAATGTTTTTCTGCTCCAAAGCCAGAATAACTAATTCATGAAAATGGGCCTGTCAGAAAGACTTGGTCCAGGATCTAGGCTAGTTTCTCTTCTCAACCTGGTTCTACCACATCCAAACCCCGACTGTCTCTTCTCTAAACTAGAGATTGACAATAAAGCTTGCATGCTTGCCATCAGCATTGGTTATACTTAACATATTTGAAGCATCTGGGGAATATTAAGGGTGTTCAATGACAGCCACTGACATGACGGGAACATTGGAGCTGTAGGTCTGGGGCATGTTCCATGAGCTTTAGCTCATGCTTAAGCCTTTTCCACACTGGGGAAAATATTCCAAACTGGGTAATCCAATAGTACACATATACTCAAAGTAGTATTTGCCAAAGCTATTATAGGATGCAAAAATACAAACAAAGCAAAATAAAACTCTTAATATTACGTTCTAATTAATGGAACTTTTGTCAACTATTCCTGGTTAGTTAAATTTTTTTAAAGCAGATATTTCAGTACTCAATATTGCAAATATTTCTAAAGTCTGTCAGTCCACTTATATACAGTATATATGGTGGATTTGCCTCAGCATTCCTAGTCATGACTAAAGTTGCCGAAACATGAATGTCTGTAGGTGGAGGTGCATAAAGTGTGTATGAAATTGATCAACATATGTATTGATTTCAGATTAAAACCTGGAAGCTTATTTTTGTATTTTGTGAAAAATTCTGGCATCTGTTTGCTTTCTTGTAGATGATTTTTTTTAAATTCTAAAGTTGAAGGGTAATAAGGGTGGAGATTCTGGTCCCTCTGAGTTTATCATATTTAAATAGTTACATGGCTGAAAACCACATTGGTGCAAAATGATGAGTCATGTTTAAAGTTTTGGAATTTTACTTTATTTGTAAGTTACACACACACACACACACACACCCACTTTGGTAATAAAACACTGAGTAACAAGATTGGGGTCATGCCTCACTTCGTCTTCTGAGCACCAGAGTCGTCCGCTTCCCCCCACCTCTGCTGTAGCCATTCTGACCCATGTAAGCTTGACCTAGTCAGGTCCAGTGGCATCCTAGCTGCTTTGCTTGCTTCCATTCTTGTCCCTTCCAACCCATTCTCTATACAGGATGTCAGATGGGCCTCTCTTAACTGCAAATCAAATCATGCCTCTGTCCACAGAAGACTGTCCAATGGTTTCTACTGAACGTAGCATAAAATCCAGTCCCTGACTATGGTGCAGACCACTCTACCTAATCTGACCCGTGCCTCCCTCTCCCACTCCACTTACACCACCATGCATGCCCTTGATCTCAGTGCTGCACCTTCACAGGCATTCCCTCTTCGATTACCCCAAAGACGTTCTCTCTTTAGGACCTTAGCTCTTGCCGTGCCTTCTGCCTACAATGCTCTGTTCCACAGCTTGGCCTGGTTGCTTCCTTTATGTCAGGGCTCCTCTGACTCCTCAGGGAAGCCATCCCTCCACACTTGTGATGTTCCTTGGTGTCCAACACCATGTTTTATTTTCTTTTAAGCACTCAATATTCAGCAACTCTGATATCTCTTTACTGCTTATTGGGTAATAAGCTTATGCTACAGCATCTCTCCCCCTAGAACATAAACTGCAGGAGTGTCTTGTCATTCAATGTCTACTATTATACCTACACCAGGAAGTCTTTCAGTAGGGTTGCTTGAATGAATGAATGAATGAATGTACAACTTCAGTCATCACCTAGATTTTATTCCTAAATTCATTACCATGTAATGAAGTAATCTCTGACAAACACCGAACCTCTTTAGGCCTCTAATTCCCCTATGAATAATTAGTAAACTGGACTAGATGTTTGTTAAGTGTTATTTTATATTTCCATACTTCATATTCAAGTATTATTTCACCCTTTTCTTCTATTTCTTCTCTTCCTCCCCCTCCTCCTCTTTCTCCTCCTTCCTCTTTTCTCTTTTTCTACCTGCTTTCTCCCCCTCTCTCTCTCTAGCACTCTCTCTCTCTCTCTCTCTCTCTCTCTCTCTCTGTCAGCAGCACTTCCTTAAACTCATGAATAGTTCTAAACCAGTTGAAGATATTTTACGCATAAACACAGACCTCTCAAGGCTGCATGATCTCTAGATACCGAATTGTCATCACAACCACATGTTGTAGTGTTTACTATCCCTTGCCCAGCCAACCCCATCAAAACCACACCCTTCACTGCCAAGCCACAGCCCCACCCTGCCTTTGGAAATAAAAATGGAATAGAAGGATCCGTGGCTTCTGGAAAAAAAAATGCTGCACAAATTTTAACATTTAGTATAATGTTTCTGAAGAAATCAGGGTGCAACTGAGATGCCTGATAACAACTTTATAACATTTCTTAATATAATGAAGTCCATGAAGATAGTAGGAGACAGTAATATGAAATTTTAGATACTGCCAAAGACAATTTCTAAGTTATTTTTTCATCTCCATAACTAATTGCAGTGACTGCCCTTGTATATGCTTAACTTTTAGCCATTTAGTTTGTAATATGCCAGAACTATACATTAAAAAATGATACACTGATGATTAGATAGCAATGTAACACAGTAGAACTTACACCATTCCTTATTTAGGATCCTGTGAAAAATGGTCTCAGGAAATGAAAAAAGGAAATTTCTTCCAGGTCTAGAAGAATTGAAGTAATATCAGCTGCAAGGACAGACTTTGATTTTCTTGTAAATACGAGTCTACAAACCAAGTTTTAAAACCACGGGAAAACTTGAGGCCTTGAACATTGTGGCCTTCACTAACAAATGAAGAAACCGAAATTCAAATCAAATGACTAGGCCAAGGGCACAGACCCCATTAGTGCCGAAGGTGGAACTAAACCTCTGGTCTCCTGGTTGGCAACTTTCTCTTCACATCAAGCTGCCTTTCTGATCCCCTATAGTTACTTGCAACTTTCACTCTTATATACCAACCCAGTAGATGAGATTGTAAAATGACCAGTCCATTAACTGAGAAACTACTCAAGGAATGTTAGTATTAGTTGTAATGTTGTTACAGCACCATACTTGCTAATATCTCTTCAGTTTATATGTCAGGGACTCAGACTATGTGCCTTACTCTTATTAGCTGGTTTAATCCCCAACCAGCCCTAGGGGGTAGGTAATAATGATAATTATCATTACCAACACTTACATTACCATTGTCAGGCTCTTTTCTAAGCCTTTTATATCTAATAAGCTATTTAATCCTCAAAATGGTTCTATAAAGTAGTATTATTACTCCTATTTTACGGGTGAAGAAACTGAGTCATAAAGAAGTTGAGTCATGCTCAAGTCCAAACTCAAATGCATGCCTTTAAACCAATGTACATGCTGCTTCTCTATACTACACCGCCTACTTTTTAGTGTCTACATGGCATCACCAAACTGTTAGGAGAAATAATAAGTAGCCACTTGAGCTTCTTTTCCCTGCATTTACTTATTTGCTCAATATTAACTGGTGGTAGAGACATTTAAAGATAGAGGAACCAAAAAGAAAAGGCCATCTGCAACCTGAATTACTTGGACAATCAGGATTTAATAATATCAGCAACATTTAAACTTCATCGGCTTATGACTATGGCCCATGGAAGTATGTTTTCTGCCCATAGTGGCCTTGTGTGAAAACAAAATCTGTAAATTACTATGTGAGCTGGATTCTTTCTGCAAGAAGGAGGAGAGATATTTTATGTTATGTCAATTAGTGGGGAAATTTGTTTTAAGAATGCATGGAGAGCCCTGGCTGGTGTGGCTCAGTGGATTGAGTGTGGGCCTGCAAACCAAAAGGTCACTGGTTTGATTCCCAGTCAGGGCACATGCTGGTTGTGGGCCAGGTCCCCAGTAAGGGGCACGTGAGAGACAACTACAACTGATGTTTTCTCCATTTCTTTCTCCCTCCTTTCCCCTCTCTCTAAAAAGTAAATAAATAAAAACTTAAAAAAAGAATACATGGAGAAGTGAGGAAACACAGAAAATGATCTCAGTGGCTGCACAGCCAGGCCACATAGAGCATCATTCATTTTTCTTGCAGTATTAGCTCTAGTCATTCAGCAGCAGCTCTGATAGTCCATTAGAGTCATCCCTTGGCTTCTCTGCTGATCTCCTGTCTCTTGACCTGCTCACTACTAATTGCCATTTCTCTGTTCTCCTCTTCTACCTCTCTCTTCTGTCTCTGCTTTGGGTCTCTCTTCTTCTGCCTTTATTTATTACCTTTTTTAAAAAAAAATTTCCATAGGGCTCATATCCAACTCCATGAGAAAGAGAAGACCTGACTGGGTGCATGGGTAAATTTACTGCTGCACTGAGTAGACGGTGCTGCCACTGGGCAGAGCTCTCACATAAGGCATCTCAAAGTCTGTAGATGGCTGTCTCACCCAACACCCCCTAGGGAAATGCCTCTGGGGCCATAAGTTGCTGTCAAGATGGCAGGATCATGTAGAACAAAACACGTATCTATATGTTTAGAAAGGAACTTTGAGTGTGGCAGTTACTTTGTATGGCTTGTCTGTGACATATACAAATCTTTCACATACTAATGGTGCTAATCAGGACAAAAACTCTTGGTTCAAAAAAAAATTATTAAACTTAAAGGTAGAAACTAAAATAAATAAATAGTCCTTGCTAACTGTTCTCTCATTAGAGACTTTGGCTAGAGTTCTATTTTAGCTGTGGAATACTCAGAATTGGGCATCATAAACTTTTTAAATGCTCTTTATCCTCAACTCTCTTACCTGCTAAGTCTATATAGACTAAAATTTTAGTTGAATCAGGATTTTAAAAAGTAGTTGTTATCTGTGTGTTCCTTTGTAACCCAGGAGCTCTGATAAGTCTGACGTTAAACAATGGAGGCTTTTGAAGTTGTTGTGTTGATGCTATTGACTTACAAGGGGATGGAAATAATAGTACCTTGCAGTTGCAGACCATTCTGTGTTTTTGAAGTGCTCCTCATTGAAATGTCACTGTCTGACTCCTTTATACTTCCCTGGGACCCTGATTCTGCTGTCCTTTTCCCTGATACCATCTTGGTTTCCTGAATCCACCTCAATCCCTATTTTCTCTGAACTCACCACCTGCTCATTGCCTATGATGTTCGTGCATGACACCTCTTGCTATCATTACTTTGAGGAAACTATACATTTTTACTTATTGATGGTAAACTCTTCATGAGCAGAGAAATTGACCAATGCCTTCTTCCCTAAACCACTTAAAACAGTATCTTGCATACAATAGGTATAAAAATATAATGAAAGGAATGTATGAGAAAAAGCATGATTGTGTCCACTGTTTAGAGGAAAAACTTAAAACACTCCACTTGGGAACTGAGGAAAATGTTGCATTGATGTTGGACCTTAACCAACATCCAGAAACGAAGAGAGAAACTATTTAAAGGTGCAAGGACATTGGCAAAGAGTAAAATGAGCAGGAAAAGAGTGAGAAGGGATCGGAAAGGAGGAGGGCTGAGATCATGGATAAGCAGAAAAGAGGAGGTGATTTTTTCTTAAGAGGGAGAAGGTAGGAAATAAAGGCCAAAGAAAAAGCCAAAACAGTATTTTTACAATCTCTTGAAGAACATGCTTTATGCAACCAGAAGAACTAATTTGAGCTTTGGGAAGTAGAGAAGAAATGAGGAAGGCCCTACCCCTTGCTCAAAGGTAAGAGAACTGAAAAAGTAAATAGAAGATAAAGGGGAAGAAGAGAGGGAAGTGGTTGGTCCTTTTTTGGTTATTAAAATTATTCCAAACACAATCAGTTTTTAACAACTTTGCAAAATCAAGGGGGAAAAAAGAAAACCACAATGAAAGGAACTGAAGAATCCAGTTTGTCCTTTTTTTTTTTGGTTACAATGGAATATATTACTGTATTTTTGAAGTTACTTCCACCTTCTGCTTTGTTTTAATGATAATGTAGCCCCAAAGAGCACCCTGAAATATCAGACGTTCTGTCAGGACCACAGATGTGACCAGGGAGGTGATGCTTTGAATCAAAATTTCTGTGCAGTTTGGATAACCGTAGGCAAAACTTCTAACGCATGAGTTTAAATTCTCTGTCATCATGTAAGAACTTTTTGACTACTTTAAACCAGAACTTTCCAATGACTGTCCAATTAACAACATCCTATGACCATCCTAAATTGATTCCTGTAATGCCAAATTACCAGAGGAAAAAATAGCTCTAATTTTATTTAAATTGGACTCAAAAGATAGACCTGTACTATCGTTTTCTTTAGGTTTTAGGATCCCTTTCTCATCCAGTCTCCTCTTATCATTCTGACTGCTACTCTCGAGGGGTTTTGTTGTTGTTTTGTTGGAAGACTCCTTCTAGACTCTTTCCTGTGTTAATATTCCTTGGGAGCCCATCTTTAACTCTGTTTTCTGACATTACACTGTCTCATTGGATCATCTATTCTACTTCCCTTATTTCAATTATTATTCAGAGGCAGATCTATCTACACTCTGTCTGCCTCCTAATGCCTACAGAGCTTTCGAACCATAATCCCAACAGCCTGGAAATCTCTAGTGTGGTCCACAGGCACCATAAACTTCATATGTCCAAAACTGACCTTGTTCTTTTTTCTGTATGCTCTTGTGCCCGTATTATCATACATGAAGTTTCCAGAGGCATAGTCCTGGATGTTATCTTTAATTTCTCCTTCAGCTACACATCCAGTTACCTGGTCCCATGAGGTCCACCTGTTGCATATCCCTTCAATTGTCTACATCTATCCATCTCAGTTAACTCCTTACTCATCCTCAGAGCTCAAGGAAATCTTCCTGCCTGGCCTTCCCCCATTATGTCAGATCCCCCAATTTTAATCTTTCAGTTTACTCTGTGCCTCTCTTTTACGAATATATTGGTTTGTGATACGCTAAGCTGATCTAACAAACAGGACCAAATATGTAATAATTCAACCCTTAAGAGCTATCTCCTGCTGACATAACACTCTGGACCACCGTCCAGGTTGTCTATACTATGGTCTCCTCCCACTTAGGGGGCCGAGCTCCTCTTGGTTTCTTTCTCTGCCATGCCCCATCACTTCTGCTTAGATATCATCGGCCAGACCCGCCTGCCACACCTCATTCCCTGTAGTGCTCCTGGCACTTAACATATTACTTAGTACACAGTCTACATCCTGGAAGGAGAAGATGATTGCTGGTGACAGCTGTTGAGAAAGCTTCCGTGGCAGAAACACCACAATCCCCAGGTAAAATTGTGCTCAAGTAAGAAGTGTTAATTATTGAAAAGTTTTCCAAACTTCTTTCCGTAATCTGAACCTTTTAATCATTACTTTATTGCAAAAGTTCCAAAGAGGTGCTTTACTTCTCTTCCATAATATTAACTTTTAAATCCCAGATAGCCTTAAAGTGGCACTTCCTGATGATGAAAATGGTCAATAAGTGTCTCTTCCGATTTCAAAGCAGAGCAAGAGAAGGGGTTACACAGAAGCCCAACATTTACTTCATGTGTTTTTACTGGGGCTCATGGAGCTTGATGGATCTCTAAGTCCAAGCTGTAAAATATAAGGGGCCCTGGTATTAACCAAGTTATATTTGCTGGTGTGTGCTACAGAGTTTTGGAGTCTGACAGTGGTGGGGCTTGGAGATGGGACAAAGCTTGTCCTGGGTCCAGCCTCCCAAAGTAAATACAATTCAGCAGCCAGAATAACAGACTCCCAAGTGAAGAATTTGCCATGGATGCTGCCCAAGGATCGTTCCTGAGTTCCTCTGAGTGTATTGGACTAACTGAAACAGAGAAGCAACTTGTATTCATATGTAAATGTCAGTATTCTATCATCACCTGAGAAAGAACAATAGATTTCCAAGTGCCAGAGGCAAAGGAATGAATTTAATTAGGCATTTTCATGGCAGGAAACTTTACAATTTCAATAGCAGAGTAACAGCTACTTGCAATAGTCAGAATATAAAGATCTTCCAACTTAATTTATCTGCCCAATTACATTTGACATTCCTATAATAATAAATAATTTTTTTAGGTGTAAGCTTCTAAACCAATGCTTCCATTCCAAGAACTTGACTGAACCTGAATTTCCTAAAACTTAGTTGAGTCAAGTCTATGCTGTTTTGATTTTTACATGGAGGGAAGAAGGTACCATCCACACCATGACTGAGCTCCAATTTCCCTCTCTGCTTTATTTTCAGCCTTGTCAGAAAACCACCCCCTCTGCTTGCCTCACTCCTTTATTTTTCTAAAAAAGTATCCTCTTTGGTATATGGTCCTGATCCAAAATAATCAGTATTGGAAGTTGAGCTGTTTTTGCTTCATTTCTGTGGCCTGAGTCATTCTCTCCAATACCAGGATGCCCTTAGGGAAGATACAGAGGAAATGATGTAATTCTCTTTGGTCTCTCTGATTCTTTGGGCTTTTTCTTTGGGCCTGCGCCTTAATGAATCTGTTTTCTAATTAGCCAGCAAGGATTGCTCTGAAATGCAATGTAGATCTTCTCCTCCCTACTCTTCACTAAAGGTACACAGTCAGTCATTCAGGTGATTTTGCCAGAAATCCTGAATAAATCTTCCCCGGGTGTCACTGTCAAACAGCTGGAAGCAAAGGGATTTTCAATTCCTACTTTACAAGTTGGAACCCAAAAAGTAGAAAGTGTCTTGTCCAAGGTCAAGCAGGACTGAAAGGAGAAGGAGCAGTAGTGGAGGGAGCTGGAAACGCTGGCAGGAAGCAGGAGGTAAATATCTGTCTCCCAGGTCCTCTGCTCCATCTCCACAGCAATGCCCTTTCTATGCAAATAAGGAAAGAACAAGTCTAAATTTAGAAGATCGGTTTAGACTAGATATCATATTAATTGATAACTGTGTGTTCAGTCCCTGGACATTTGGATGCCATATCATTTTATATGATCAATCCTGCTCCTTTTCTCTGGTATTGGGCGTCCTGGGCTGTTCTCCTAATGAATTGGCAACTTAGGTGCCTTAGTTTGGTGCTGGGGCTGCGGGGGACTGGGCTGCTCGGACCAGGGTTTGCCAGTGTTCCCCCATTTCAGCTTCAGCTAACGGGAAAAGCAGAGCAGTTGGCACTGTTCAAAGCACTGTCTCAAATGCACTTTCCTCGGAGCCCCCACTCCCTTGAGGAGGCCAGGAGGGCCCAGAGTTACAGCTATCTTAACATGTGGCTCTCCCTGCTGAAATGATCCTTTTCATCAATCTGGCTCCTCAAACAGACATCAGCTTCTTAAAGACAGGAGCTATGTCTTATATCATTTTTAAAATCCCAGAACCTTAGGCTTTTTGAACTAAACTCAGGAAAAGGAGGACCAGGTAAGGAATCAAAGGAGAAAAATGAATCGGAAGAGAGAGACGAGGAGAATCCCTGAGGGAAGAAAAGAAGAGCCAGTTTCAGTAGGCATCTCAACTTGCTTTCTGGCAATGAGTATTTATTTAAGAAGGATCCAGGCCCTTATCAGGAAGCAACATACTTACTAAAGAGCTAATGGAAAGACTGAATGGAAATAGAGAGATTCTGGCTCAGAGAGTAACTGGTGTTCCTCAGCATGTGAGATTACCGGTGTGGTGGTTAAATGGCTGATTCCTGGCTCCCCACTGGACTAGGTAGGACTCAGAGCCTTTGGAAATGGGAGCTCAGAGATTTTTCAACAAGCATCTCAGGTTTAGAGTCTGAAAAGCACTGGATGTAATCTTTCCTGAATGTACTTCACCCCCCCTTCATCAGACCCAAGTCCAGGTGGTGTAGAACGTTTTCTAATGAAGACCAAGTTTTCTAGGTGAAAGCCAGGAGTGTCAATTTGGAAAGGCCTGTGAGACTCCAACAAATAAGCTATGATGTCCTTTTATTCATTCGGCACAGATTCATGTTTCACACCACACAGGTTTGTGCATGCATGTGTGCACACACACATGCATGCACAGACATGCACACATGCGTGCACACATGCTTACTGTGGATTACAGGTCTCTGCAGGGCCAGTGCCTTGGGTCTCTTGCCTTGTCCCTCAAAATGCTGTCTGGCTAGGGCAACCCTAATCAAGACTGTGTATAAAAATTCCAAAAAGGGGAGGGGAGCTGCATAGGGCAGAAACTCTTCGGAGAAAATTCCTCATATTCCAGACAGTTGACTTCTGTTTCTAGATCAAACCAAGAGATATTTGCAGAAAACACAAAATGAAAGGTTACTTCTTTTTTCTAAGACTCACTACAGATTTGATGACAGATGAACTTGCATTTTGCCTTCATATTTTCCAAAGTGATTCATTCTTGGTTCCCGAACACCTGCTTTACAACAGGGTTTTCTTCTCTCTCTGTCCTCAGGGCATGCCAGGCATGTTTGAAACCATGAGGTAGGGCCTAATACCAGGGAAGGGGTGGTGGGGTGGAGGCAAGTCCTATTTGATCTAGATAATGCATTCATTGTTTAAAGCCATAGGTTGCACAGAAAGCTGTGGTTAGGTTTGTGGTGTGAAACGGGGAACTCGTGCAAATGCTGAGAGCAAGCATTTCCATGCCCAACGTGAGCGTTCACCTCCCAGCGCTTGGAACCCCTGTTAATGCCTTTGGGTTTCCCTTCCGTGAAGACAACATTGAGTTTGGGATTCCCTGTGTCTCCAAGTTTTTCAAAGCGACCCACGACGAAAAGGAAGCCTCAACCAGCAGAACTCTCTTGCAGTGAAAACTGGCCTGGGTTTCCCAAGTTTAGTCACATGTAGGGCTGCATTTTGCTCTCTCCCACTTCCCTTCTGGGTTGCCTCAATCTCTTTTTTTCAGCTCCTAGTCAGTTAATTCACATTTCCTGATTTGGCAAACAGCCCCCCAGCCCCCACCTCCCTTTTCTTGGGTAAAATTTCCTGAGTTGACATGAAAGCAAACTGTTACCTCACCCCGAGAGCTTTAGGAGGAAAATAGAATTTAAGTTTAATTACATAGAGCCCCCCAGTAGTTACCACTTTATAAAATTCAAGTGACTTTTTTTCCAAGCTCCCTGTTTTGCAGAGCCCGCTGGCTGGTGACCTCCAGCAGGGTGAGCTGCCGCCCAGCATGGCTCCTGGCCTTGGCAGGCTGCAAGGGGGAAGGCCTTTCCAGCTCCAGCTGGCTGGAAAAAAATGGGCAGCAGAGAGAGTGTAGATTTCCAAGGCCATTCTGGAATCTCTGAGAAGGAGGGCGGGTATTGCAAGCCCAGCAACTGACCCTTTCTGTTGACCATTTTTACCCAGAGATGTACATGGTCCTTCAGAAAAGCCTAGAGGAACTAGACTGGGGAGCTGTTCACACATCTACCCTCGTCAGCTTGCAGGGAGAAGTAGGGAAGTGGGCAGTAGTTTTCATCAGTGGCGACCACAGCCTCTCCCGGGGCCTCTTGCAGATACTCTCAGAGCTTGTGTGGGACTGCAACCACGTTTTCAAACTCTTGAAAGCTGCACACAGGCCAGACTCAGCCAGCTCCATGGACACCTTCCTGGGAATCTGTTTGGGACTGCGTTGTCTTCACATGGCAATGTCACTGTCATCTGTGGTTTGGGGGAGTTATTGACCCATTCCCCTGCCTCCTCTGGGTCTTTGTTGAGATGTTACTTCTCAGAGAGTACTTTTCAGACCACGGATGTACTCTCCATCCTGATGAATCCAATCCTACCCTCTTCTCTGCTTTATTTTCCTCCATAACACTTGTTACCTCCTCACATGTTGTATAGTACATTAAAATTTACCTTTTTGTTTTCTTTTTATCTTCTGCCGCCTACTCCACCCCACAGATCCCTCTGGCCTACAGAATAGAAAATTTATAACTCAGGAATTTGGGTTCCTTTGTCCACGGCTGCCCATCTAACACTTAGAACAGCTTCTGGTACGTGCCAGGTATACAATAAGTGTTTGTTCAATAATGAATGAATTTGAGAATTTCTGAAAATAGATATGGGAAGAACTGGAGGTGGCAGATTGGAAGGCATGGAGAAAGAGAACATCAAAGTGATGGGGAGCTGGCTCATTTGTTGTTTAATGTTTATAATAAACTAGTGAATTAGTTCTTGATATTCCATAAATGAAGAAACAGAGGCATGGAAAGTTCACATGCTGATCCAAGGTCACATACAAGGTCACACAAAGAGAAAGTGGCAGACTCAGGCATGTCTGACTCTTTAGGTGTGTTGTTTCCACTGTGCTGTCGTGGGTTCCCTGACTCCTGCTTGGGATACAGCCCAGGAACTTGGCTCCCTAAGCCAATTCAGTTAAAATGCACAGACCTGCAATCAAATCCCAGCTCTGCTACTCACTGACTTGAACTTGGGGCCAGCCTCAGAATCCCTGTGGGTCCCTGTTTCCCTAGGAAGAAAATGAAAAGATATTGAGTAGGAGCTGGCAATCTATGATTCTACTTATTCCTCCCAACGGCTGGGTGGGGTAGGAAGGGAATGAGTATCAATAAGTCCGGAAGAAGAAATTAAAACCCAGAAAGGCTACGTGACTCACATGTGGTTAAGTAACATGTTAAGTCAGCGGTCCAGAGAAAAACCACCCGGGGAAGGAGGTATTTTAACATATCACAATTGTCAACTCTTCTCCAAAACCACATAGTTTTTATGGCTCAAAAGAGATACTAAGATAGCATGCTAACTTTGAGCTGTTATAAATATAAAGTGTCTCCTTTTACAGTCTCTGATTTAAACCCTTTCTGAAAGGTGACTGAAATGTGTTAGGAACCATGGCGTGTGGCTGAGCTCGGCGGGGCTAGGGCCGTGCGGGGCCGGGTTGGCAGGGTGAGGGTTAACGCCACATGTTCTGGAAACATCATCCGTGAAACGACACAATCCACAGAGGTCTATTAAAATGCAATCTATGGAAAACCTGAAGTTGCCTTGGGCTCTAGGCTTGTACTTGCTTTGTTGTTACACATTCAAACGCTGTCTCTTATGATTACTTTTCTTTTTATTGGTTTGCTGGTTAAATGCTGTAAGCGAAAACCTTAGAGTCATTTAAATGGGAGAGAGAAAGACAAGTCTTTGCTTCACCATGACATCAGTAGTGGCTTTGAATGATGTTTAATTGAGCACATACTGTGTTAAGGAAAAATCTTTAAATAAGCAAACCTTAAGTTAGGTTTTGTGTCCCTGTATCTTCAGAGAAATGTTATTTTAGGGGGGAAAAAAGAAAAATCCTTCTCTCTGTTGACTTTGTAACAATAGCAGTTAAATAATCTTCCTTCTTCAGCCTATAAAATCGGTTTTGAAAATATTTTTTCCTTTGGCTGGATAGTATTCTATCTCTGCTGGCACAGAATCATCGGGCCACATAGTTTTCTATAAGTAAAAAAAAAACAAACGTTAAAATTGGGCTCTGATCCCTTTCTGTAAAACTAGCACTTATGAGAAATCCAACATTAATGGAATTTCTTAGTTTATGAGTTGGGAATCTCTGCTGCACCTCCTGCACCACCAGACAAGAGCCTTTCTCCTGACGTGGGTTTCTCCTGCCGTGGGTCCAGGACTCGGCCGCAAGCCTGAGGGCCATGGAGTTTGGGTTCTCCGGTGCATGGCCCTTGAGGGCCAACCTGGACGAGCCTAGGTCCCCAAGAAAGTTGGCAGCACCATGGAAAACTTGATTTGTGTGGAGGGTGGTGTGAAGGGCACACAGACTTTCAGGCGTGGAGGGGGGCTCTTCATCTCTTTGGCAGGATTTAAAACTATCTAGGATGGCAGTGATGGAGGAAAAGATGCCAAATGTTAGCAGAAGGGAGAGATTTAGCCTGTACTTGTGAGCTCTCATTTTTCCCTGAGAGAAATGCCTTCCTGACCTTCTTTAGCCCCAAAAGCCCAGAGGAAGAGTTTTGCTAGCACGATTAGTGTTTTCAAATGTATTACTCTTCCCCATAGGTTTTCATCATGCTTTTAAAAATTAGACTCAGTGTCTTCACAAGTTATTTGTACATGATATCTTCATGCTCTTTTTTTTTAGTTGTTGGTTATTTCATCTACCTATCTACCTGTATGATGTTTTCCAAGCTACTAGCTCCTAGTTTGAATATTTATCAAGTACCTACTATGTGCTAAGCACCGTGTAAGACGCTGTGATTGTGAAGGCTTTGACATTCTTATTAGATCTTCAATGATTCTGCCCCATATGCTCTCTCTGCCACCGCCTTTGCTTTCTAGTTACTTTATCACAGATTGTTCATGTTCACCTTCAAGTTTCCATCTAAAAATAAGGTGCTAAAATGTAATTTTCAAAAAGGTAAAATCATGACTCTTGTACAAATACAAAATAAACACACACTCAAGACTTGAACTCATTAATGCCTCAGGGAACCGGAAAAATGTTAAAACAGTTCAAAGGACAATGTGAAGCACAAATGTATATGTAGGCAATAAGGAATGCTGAAAGAATTTACTAATAAGTAGATATGAAATTGCCTGACACATAGTTGGTACTCAATAAATGTTAGCTATTTGTGTCAATGTCTGTCATACCTGGCAGTTCTTCATAAATATCACTAAAGTAATGTGATGGAACAGAAAGGTGGGTGGCCTGGGGGGGATGGGGACCCAAGCCTGGCCGTAAGCTCGGAGGGGCCACTTACAGAAGAAGTCAGGCTTTGCATAGCAGGCTGTTCTGCAAATGATATTTGAAATGTTTACGTCAATTCCTGTAGTTGCTTAGACTTGCTTTTAATTTAGGGTGATTCTAAGACCAGACTAGACAAGCGGTGATGAATTTCAGTAAAACCTCCCAAGAAGGTAGCAGGTTTTTGCATGCCGCGCTTGAACTTCTCATTTTCTGGTAGCAAGAGGTGAAAGGGTTTTTGTGAGTGAAGCTGAAATTGTCTTTAAGGATTAGAATCATAAAGCGATGTTGCTACTCGGATGGCAGCATCAAAAAGAAAAAGCACGCTGTGGTGGCCAGGAGAGTCCCGCTTCTTCCCAGGTCTCACCACAGGCGATGACACGTGTCAACTCAGTTAATTCTCTGTGCCTCCATACGTAAGTGGACCGTGCTTTTTAAACGGTTCTATGAGGTGCTTTAGGAGCTTTGCAAACGTTTGATTCAATTTTTTTTCACTGTTTTAAAATTGGTTATTAAAAGCAAATTATTTGATTGATGCCAGACAAAGCCTTTTTCAGAGGCCCCACTTGGCGCTCCATCCTCTCTCTAGCTAGAAGAGCTCGCAGTGAGAGTGGTCCCCGCAGGCAGGGTAGCGTCTTCCTGGGGGGTCCTGCTCTGGAAGAGCTGTCACTCACGGATGGGGGTGGGCAGGGGTGCGATGAAAAACCCATGTCATGCGTTCGTGGTCCTAATATTTCCAAAACTCTGCAAACAGTTATTTCTCATTCATAATATAAATTAGGCAGCTGATAACTCACCCGTCTTTCTAATGTGAATCTTCCTAAAGGAGGGCAATGAAATAAATTCATTTTAAGGTGGACTGGAAAACCTTTCTTTAAAAAAAAAGCAAATAGTTTGGGGTAATGAAACATTTCTGGATCTGGATACTGGTCATCGTTACACAAACTTCTGAATGTGCTTAATGCCATTGAATTTTAATGATTAAAATGGTAAATTGTATGTTGTGCATATTGTACCACAATTGAATTTTAATGATTAAAATGGTAAATTGTATGTTGTGCATATTGTACCACAATTAAAATTTTAATGATTAAAATGGTAAATTGTATGTTGTGCATATTGTACCACAATTAAAAAATTTAAGCAGATGTACACTCTGTTTAAAAAGAGTTATATATTAATTTCTATAAATTGGAGATTTCCCATGTGCTATCCAGTTTCTATGTAGACTTTTAATAAAACATTTCCTCCTATCTTTATTTATTTGAAGAATATCTTACGATCGAAAGGTTACTTTTTAAGAAATTGTTACCATATGCAACTGCATTTATATCCAAATCAGAATTTTCTTAATGTTTACTTAGTAGCCAAAACAAAATATAAAAACTCATTAGATGATGAAGCTGTCACTATTTTTATTAGGTTCTACTTCTAAATGTTTGTGTTAAACAGAAACAGCCACTCAGAATGACATTATAATAAGGAGCTGTTTTAGTTTTAACATATAAAAACAATTTATGCTAAAAATGCCACTTTGTTATATTTTACGATACTGTTGAGAGTCTCACTGCTTAGAAAAAAAAGCTGGAAACCACTCAATTACATCAGCTTAAAATTCTCTCTGACTTGTTTATTATAATTTTAAAATATTCAGTGTTTGGAAAAGATTTATATTCTGTGGGTTGCTTTTATCAGCCAATGAAAAAATAATATAAGAAAATGTACATTTATCTTCAGAATAGGCAAAACAAAAAGATGGAATTATTCAACACGCCTATCCCCTACCCCCACCTGTCCCACATGGAAGTAATCCATGACACTAGAATTCTAATTTCTTGATGTCTGAGCAGAATTATGCTCATTTAACAGTTCTTAGTTTTGTAAAGCTATTTCTTAGCACTCTTTTGTTCTAATTTAATCCTCCTTTTCTATCTGAGTTACACAGATTCTCTTTCAAAGAAAGTGCTTCAGCCTTTCAAGTCATCTAGATCAGGAAGGACCTCCGGACACAAACGTTCACACAGCGCTGTGTGTGCACATCTATCTGGGGAAACAGTCAGTTTTATGAAATTCTCAAGGGATTCTGCAAGATATAAATAATTGCCTTTATCCTTAATCCTCCTTTTGTTTTTGCCAATGTAAATTTTGCCTATGAATCATCTACAAGGGAATTTTACTATGAACAGTAGGGTCAGGTCACCAAGAGAAATAAATGAGCATGTCCTTGTCTGGTGCATTTATTTCTTCTGGGATAAACTGCCAATACAACTTAAAATTCCCACATCACTATGAGATGGCACTTAAATTTTAATTTCTAGTTTAGTATTAAATGTGAGAACATAGAAAAATCATCAGAGGAAAAAAATAAACTGGTACAAGAGTTTAATGATACATTTCATATCCAACTAAACATTTAAGAAAATTAAATTATGACATATCAAATGATCTTAGTATATTTCATAATAGTTTAATATTATAATAGAAGGAAATATTTAGTTGAGACCAGGAAAATATTGCCCCTTTATTTTTCAAGTGTAGACTCTTATTTTTTTAAGATTTTATTTATTTATTTAGAGAGAGGGGAAGGGGAGGATAAAAAAAGGGACAGAAATATAGGTTCAAGAGAGAAACACCCATCGATTGCTTCTTGTACGTGCCCTGACCTGGACCAAACCTGCAACCCAGGCATGAGCCCTGATCAGGAATAGAACCAGCAACCTTCCACCTTGCTGGATGACACCCAGCCAACTGAGCCACACAGGTTAGGGCAACTCTTATTTTTTAATTAAAGGTATCTTATAAGATTTTCTGAAGCAGAAAGAGTCAGAAGCTACTGATTTTCTCTTCTTTCCTACTAAGCACATTTGAATAAGCTTTCAATGCATTGATTTCTGTGGTTTGGAGTCCAGAAGATTAAGTTAGAGGTAACGGGTACTGGGCGGATCATTTAACTCCCGTCTCCGTTTCCTCATAGCATTCAAATCCATCCATAGGTCCAAATTACAGGATTAAATATAATAATGATTATTGAGAGCACCTCTTGAACTCAGAAGTTCTTTTTAATCTCATTTCTTTTATCATTTTGTGTTATGTTACCTATAAAATCCAAAATCGAGAAACAAGGGGTAAAGAGGAAAAGGGCTACAAAATGCAAGATTACTCACCTCCTCCTCATTCGTCAGAACAGGCTACAATGTCATTCCTTAACAGTCATGTTGTCACATTTTTAAAGGTGGTCTTCTGCTTACTAACCTCTTATTATAATTAATATTCTTGAGCCCTGGACTTCATGCTTAGTGGAAATGAATTTTGGTTTTGCAACTAACAGTTGTTTGGTTAGAAAACTGACATCACCAAGTTGCAAGTAGCTCAAAATGTTTTATCTGGTCCATATCAACTCTATTTTCCCCTCTTTTGTTTGGAATGAGAAAGCCAATTGTGTGGTCTCCATCCCTAGAACCAGTTAAGCTTAAATGTTCCTTCCAACATTTATCTCAGAGTCCGGATTCTGGAAAGGCATTTCTGCATTTCTGCAGAGCATCCCCATACTCCCACCATCTCCATGGTGGTACCCAGGCCCTGGTGATCTGGAACTAATAGCATCTGCCCCCTTCTTTCAGTTTTTTATTGTTTCATAAAGAGTTACCCCTCACATAGCCATTTAAACAATAAACATTTATTGTCCCTCCCCCACTGCATACTGCCCATACCAAGTATAGGAGCAGCTGTCTCTACATCAGCACTGGTTAAATTAAAAAAACAAACAAACAAACAAACAAACAAAAAACCCAACCCTCACAGTCATTTCACAGAGTCTGCTCCAAGATCCCTTTGCCTTGAAATTTTAGCAAATAAATATTACAGCCTGGTTCTTTTCACAGTTTAAAATGTAAGGGAAGGACAAGGGGTACCACTTTGTGCTAAAGATAAGCACTGTTTCCACTTTTAATACAGAGGGTCATGGTTGCCGTCAACCCTGATCCCTCACCAAAACCTTTGTGTAAGGATGGCATGCTGGCAAGTACATATTCCAGATAAATACTCACTACCATCCTGCAGCCAGCGTGCAATCTTCTTAATCCTGTCTTGCACAGACATTCTCAAGCCAGCTCTGTCTGCATGTAAAGTATTATGTACACCTGGAGCCTAGCACAGCGCCTGGTGCTCATGAGTATTTTCTTGAATACATGGATAAAATTACCCACTAAAAGTGTGTATAAGAGTTTCACCTGAAATTCTTTAAAATAGTTTTTTTTTATCCTAGCTTATTAATTTCAAAGATGGGCTCTAGACATCACTCTGGCAGAGTGATTATTGAACATGTACTGTGAGCTCTTGGCCAGACACATTTTTCTATCCTGCATATGATCTCACTGCCCTTCCATATTCCATAAGTCATTGTTCCAACTTCCTTACAACATCCTGTGTCTACCAGATTGTGAGAACTTTAAGGGCTGGAATTTGGACTTAGTCTTCTTGGATTCTGTACAGCATCTTACAACAGCAGGTGTTCACATCAAGGTTTATTAATTATGTGCAATTTTCTTACCTGAAGAACACCCCTTCTTTTGTAAAATGGTAAAAACTAAAAGCTATTGGTTGGCATGATTTCAGGTGAAAAAAGAAAAGGAAAGATAGCATGGCAGAGTAGAAAGAAAGTATCACCCCGGCCAGCGTGGCTCAGTTGGTTGGGCATCATCCTGCAAACCAAAAGGCAGCCAGTTTGAGATGCATGCCAACTGATGGATGTTTCTTTCACTTCCTTCCCCTCTCTCTAGAATGAAAAAAAGAAAAAAGTTTTAAATAAAAAAAATAAAGTGAGTATCAACTTTGAACCATTCTACTGTTAGATCGATGCCTTAAAATAACAGAGCTTTTAGATAATTTCTTAAAATTTTATTTATTTATTTATTTTAGAAAGAGAGGGCAAGGGAAGGAGAAAGAGAGGGAGAAAAATATCAATGTGCGGTTGCCTCTCACATGCCCTGCACTGGGGACCTGGCCCGCAACCCAGGCATGTGCCCTGACTAGGAATCAAACCTATGACCCTTTGGTTTGCAGCCCACACTCAATCCATTGAGCTACACCAGCCAGGGCATAGATCATTTAAAAAAGAAGAAATGAAAGATGACAACAAATAGAATACAGCCAGGGAAGGGTCTAGACCAAACTTTGTTATTCAGTTAAGTGTCCTTGAGCATCTCATTTAACCTCTCTGCACCTCAGCCTTCCCATCCTTAACAGGAGGTAACTGCCACCACGCAACTGAGGTGATTTTTCCATGCAATGAGTCTAAGATACTTGGCACCTGAATTTCTTTTAATTAGCAAATCTGGAAAGAGTAAGTTTTGGTATTTGTCCTTAGCAGTGATCTCCAAGAGGATGAATAAGTAACCACAGACATTTTACATGTTATCTATGTAAACAATTACCTCCAAATTTAGGTGCTTTAAGCAAGAATATGCATTTATTCTCTTATAGAGTTTCTGCGGGTCAGGAATTCAGGAGTGGCTTTGCCAGGTAGTTCTGGCTTAGGGTGTCTCAGAAGTTAGCAGTCAAGGAGTTGGCTGAGGGTGCAGTCTTCTGAAAACTTTCTGGGGATGAAGAGTCTGCTTCTAAGAGGATGCACTCAGGGGACTATTTGCAAGAGGTTCCAGTTGTTCATCACGTGGACCTCCTGTAGGGCTGCATGGGTGGCCTCACAACATGGCAGGTGGCTTCACCTACAAGAGTGATCTAAGAGTGAGAGTAAGAAGTCACAATGCTTCTAGCGACCCAGTCTCACAAGTCACACACTGTCACTTCTGCCACCTTCTATTTGCTAGAAACAAGTCACTAAATGCATCTCACACTCTAGGGAAGAGAAATTAGGCTCCATCTCTTAAAAAGATGAGTGTCAAAGAATTTGAGGACTTATTTGTGAATTTGTCACCTTATTTAAAAAGCCCCACAGACATCATGTATTGTTTGAAACAGAACGGATCAGCACTGCAAGACAGAGTATGGAAGTTATCACAATGAACATTTCCACGGTGACTCACTGTTTAGAAAGCATCTCCCATATTTTTGTATTTGGTTGTCACAACAACCCAGTGGATCAACAGCATTAATGTCCCTACAAAATGAGGAAATGAAGGCTAGGTGACTTTTCTAACGTTATTCAGCAAGTGTAGCTGGGAATTAAGCCCAGATTTTCTGCCACAGAACACGAGATCTCTTCACTGCACTGGAAACGGAAACACTGCAGAAAGGCCTTTGCATGGGCAAGTGGCAGTGGCAGGTCTGACTCTTCTTTACAGCCCACCAATTGTTCCCTTTAGTTTATTAATTTAAATTTCTGTTGTCAGCTCTCATGCACTTCTAAAATTGTTTTAGGCAGCTTAGAAATAACATATTTAGGAAGAAAGCAAGAGAAGTAAATACGCGTAGGCAGCAGAGTTGATCAGATTTCAACACTTGGCAATAAATTTGGTTCCCATTTTTCTGGCATTGAAGGTAAGAAGAGAAACTCAATAGGCTACAGGGGGTTCACTTCCTGACAAGAGGGAGCATACACGCTCTCATTGCTAGAAACAAAATTCAAGAAAGAATTTATCACATGGATCTTTGTCGAGGTGATACCACTTGACACCACTTGACATTGCGGTATCTTTATTCATGCTTGTGTAAAAGATAGTCTCATACCAACTCTGTATATGGGCAGAAGACATATCCTACCTTCACCTTGGTGAATATATTTGAGCTAGAGGCTAAGGAAAATGTGGCCCAGGCATATTGCTCTCTAATTTCTTTACCAAGTTAAGGATGAAACTTGGAGAATAGACGTGAATGAATGGTTAATCTGTCTGCTGGACTCTCTTAAATGTCAGAAGTCATCTGTGGGAGCCCTTGGAAGAGCTGCTAAATCTTATTTCTCTGTCTTCACATTGTCTAGCAGGCACCTGTAGCACAAATGTTCTAGATTGTTAATTAAATTAGGGGCCTTGGATATTTGCTGTAAGGGAACAAGAAATGCTAATATAATGTTACAGAAAAATGTAAAATTGTAAGTTGGACCACATGAACTCCTAAGTCCCTTTTGAGGTCAAAATGCAATAATTCTGTGGCTTTCAGGGTGCATTGCCAATATGCATTCTTGCTCCCATGGAGAGCCAGCCCACTTTGGCCTGGGTGTGAAAAGCAATACCGTCAAAAGCCTTGGCCAATTTTTTTTTCCCTGGAAAGAATTTCAAATATATCCAAGCTACTGTGTTAGTGACTGATTGAAACCAAAGCTTTACACTGCATGCTATAGGATCCTGGAACAGATAACTTTAGCCTGAAAAAAAGTCAAGGCAGGTGCAAGCAGCTGTCCAGTGCTGCCATTAAAGAACTCAAGTCCAGCTCTGGTGATGATGGGCCTCTTTCCTAGTTCTGTAGTTCTATCAGGATTCCTCTGGAGAGCTGAAAAATACACCCTCCATATGCCCACAAAAGTAGATGACTTAGTGTACTTTTATTTAAGTATTATAGTAGTCATTAATGTTTCTGTTTATTAATTGGAATCCTCCTTCCAGAATAGAATTATAAATAAAATAAACAAAAACTGATAGCCTTTTTTCTATTTTAAACCAGTTTGTCTTCGTCCCAGAAAGTAGATAGATAATAGAGTAAATAATCTTTCATTTTAAAAAGGTAAAGTGTTCTCCTTGGACACTATCTACGTGCCCTGAGCAGATAGGTATCCCCTTACAAGTTTATTACCAACATATATTTCTATAATGCCTGGTTGAAAAGTATTACAGAGAGATAAAACTAATTTGCACATTAAATGAGTGCCAATCTTTGTGCAATAACCCAGAGCTGAAAAAGGAGGCAATCAGAGCAGAGAAACTACTGGTCCAGGGTTAACATCTGCACTAGTGGCATCTGGTTGCCTTTCCGATTCAACAAGACATGGTTCAGTATAATTTTTTTTACACCAAAAATAATTATAAATATTAACTTTCATGGTACATAGAAAACTTCGGAACTTGGAAAACTACTGAAAGACATTATTACAAAGTTGTCATGAGAGTAAAAGAATGAGGGTAAAAGTTGCGCGTGTAGAAGCTTCAGTGCAAGCGAAAGAAATTAAGAAATCAAGTTGGACTGAGGGAAACCTACTCTGGGGAACGGTGTGAAGTGAATAAATATTTGCCGGGAAGAAAAGCTAGTGAAGGTCCTTCTGAGCAGAGAGAAATGAATGGCAAGGTGTCAGTATTCCTGTATTCAAGAATGAAAGACATTTGAATACAGCTGAGTACAGAACTGGGGAGAGGAGTGAGTGAGAAGCCACATCCTGTAGGGCTTTGTGGGCCAGTCAGAGGTCCTTCTACTGCTCAGCCCAGGCCCCTGCTCAAGCCCAAGTCAGCTCTCAGCATTCTCCCATCCTCCTTGACTGCAGGTCCCAGAACTTGCTAGCTTTCTTCCCTTTGAGAGCTGTCGCCTCCCCACTTCTCTCCTCAATCTGGAAGGTGGTGCCCTCAAGCTGCCAGCTTCTTTGTTTCCTGTAAGACAGCACGCAGCCTTTTTGGTAAAGAATTTTCAGTACTAAAAAACACATAATAGACATGTAAAGGGAAAGCTTTTATCTAAGAGTAACACAATCTGATTTATATTTTTAAGAGATCACACCGGGATGTTCTGTAGAGAATAGATTGTAGGGGTTAGAGGTAGAGTAGAAATAGGAAGAAGGTGGGAAGGTCAGGCGGATACCTAGAGAGAGGGGATGGTGCCCTGGACTAGGATTTGGAGGGGAGATGGTAAAAATTGTTAGCTGTGGAGAACAGAACCAGCAGGACTTGCCAACGGATTGGATAGGGTTGATGATGGAAAGAGAGGGGTGAAGGATCCACCACTGTGACCCTGAGTGAATGCCGCCCTGTTTACCAGGCTTTGCCATCCGTATGAATGATGTCTTCTAGACATTTCCTCTGAACTGACTAGCTTTGGGCTTTGGGATGAATCACTGTAAATAACTGAACATATTTAAGTAGGAAAATGACAAGATAATTTTTCTCCTCTCCCTTTAGGCTTACATTTCCTGCATCAGAATGGCTGTGTTGTGTGATGACAAGAATGGCCGCTGTCCAGGAAGAAAGGCCATGTGTGTGTGTGCGTGCGTGCGTGCGTGTGTGTGTGTGAGAAAAGGAGTGCTTCTCTGCCATTTGCAGTATGAATTGCTTCATCTGGTTAGTAGTTGTCTTTTTAGAAAGCAGAAAGTTGGGCTTTGATGTGATGGTGTGCAGGCCTGGAACATTGGTGAGAGCGGAGAGGAAAATGCTGACGTCAACTATAATTGAAAAATTAAAAAAATAAAAAAACAAGATAAAATTCAAAAAACAAACAAACCAACAAAAATGCTGATAGTGGTAGAAGAGGTAAAAGAATGTGCAGGGACTCTTAAGCACATTTTGCCCTGCATCACCCAATTCTCTCTCCCAGAGAACTGGTCTGTGAAGAAAGCAAGGCTGTGGGAGGCCCCTTCCACCCCTGTAGGCCACACTGCTCCAAGGACCAGTCACAGGGCTGATGTGGGGCTTGAAGGAGAAGCGATGGCTGTGGATCTTTGGCAGCAGGTCCCTGCCTGTCCTATACTCATATGATTCAAGAAAGTTTGAAGGAAAGGAAGGAGCCTCCGGAGGGACTCCCTCCCTCCACAGTCTGAGCCCTTCGGTGCTGTTGTGGAGTTACCCCAGAGGGGAAATGAAAGGAGTTGTATAACTACAGTAAATCACTTCACTCCTGCAATGTTCACGTGATATCAGTCATTGAGAAAACAGATTCTCCCCATTCAGAACTGCTGTGATGGCTTCTGAATTAATGAGCCCAAATGAGTGCATGAGTGTGCGATGGAGAGACAGTATTCCCTCTGCCTCCATGGAAGACGCTCCCTTTTGATCTGTCTTAAGTGGCATTTAGAGGGACTAATTTGACTCCTTGAATTAGCAGTTTCCGTAATCACCAGTCATAGTAGCACAGCTTCCCGATGCCGTGGCTTCTGTAGGGTAGAAAAGTTGCTACTATTTAGCACAGTGACTCCCACTGTAATTACAAGGACACAAGGCCATCAGTCACATCCCTACCCACTCCACCTCTAACAGTGCCGTTCTTTCCCCCCAGCTCTGGGTGGCTGGGAGGAGACTTGAGCCTAAGACATTGCTGTTGAATACAGCTGCTAAACCTAAAGTTGGGAATGGTGTCACTGTTGGGGGCAATATTAATCAGGCTTGACATCAGTCAGGTGGCTTAGTGAAGAAAGGCGGTTCTTAGGGCATTTATTTACCCATTTCTTCTTCAATCCATTTCAAAAAAGTTTTAACAAAGTGGCCGTATATTACCTATGAAAATCTCATTCTTTACCTTACTGAATAATAAATGATTTTATTTTAACCAGTGACATTATTTCATATTGCATTTTTTCTAAGTACAATATTTCCCTTTGTGTCTAATGTAAGGTTTGCATGTACAGTGAGCTGCCTACCACACCCCCTCTGAAGATCAATGTCAATAATCAAAGAAAGAGCTTAACGCAGAGGCCATAATTCATTGTGCATTTTGTTAACAAGCAACGTCCTTTTAAAATAGCAATCGTTCTTTCAAGGTCCTGTTATTATTCAGGCAGGGACCCAAAGCGATAGCTTTTTGGATCACTTTCTTGGCATACATGGAAGCCCAAATGTAAGATGTGTTCCGTGGGCAACTGTCTGCTTATTTTCTTTCCTAGACAAGTGGTTAACCCATGTTTCATATCCTGTGTTTATAGAATTCCAGAAAGGTTATGTCATAGAAATCACTGGTGTGTGTGTGTGTGTGTGTGTGTGTGTGTGTGTGTGTGTGTGATTTATAGAGAGAATGTAAACTGAAACGTTGTGAGGAGAAATCCTTCAGTTTACGGTGACTGAGAATATCCATGGAGGAAGCTGGCCTTAGCTTACACGTGTTGTCTGCCGGACTCACGGTTTTCTGTTTTATACACAGTGGAGAGCGGAAGAATACATCCAAGTGGCACCAGGCAAAAGAGCCAGAGCATGAAACAACTGAAAACAGACACACTGGTTTATTGAGTCTACCATTAAGTCTTTCATTTTGTCCTAAAATCTAAAAGGGTTCTTTAATTAGCACCAGTTTTTAAAACAAAGAGCATGAGACAAGAGAAGAAAAAAAACCTTAGAATTTCTTAGAAGGAAAAAGTCCCAAGGGAGCTTTTTATATTTTTAATGTTGCCTTTTTAAAAAGTTGCTATAACCATGTTTATCCCCAGGAATTTAAATACTTTTGGGGTGGGGTGGAGGGAATGAGGGGGCTATTTTAAGTACAAGGTTTGGTTTCTGATTTTAAAACCACAGTTAGCACATTCACTAAAGAAAATAGTCTTCTTGATATCCACAATACAGCTTAATGTTTTCATTCACCTAAACCACTCCCCAAATGCTATAGGCCATTTTGAAAACATTCCCTAATTCTTGGAAAAGGCATGTTTTCTCTTATATTCTTCCAAACAGTAATTCTTGGGAGAAAAAACATACCTTTTCTATTCAATGTTTGCTATTGTAATCAAAGTAGGGCCTCTTTGAAAAAATGCAAAATTATGTTTAACCCACAATTGAGTCGTACATCCTGTGGTCTTGGAATTTTTAAATTTCGTTCAAAACACACATTATAAACAAAGTCTCCCAAATGACCATCTAGAGAGGAATGTGGCAAAAATCCAGAAACTATTGTAATATTTGGAACTAGCATAAGTATAAATAATCAGTGTGTTTTTTCAGGAGGGGATTTGAGTTGTAGTTTTACAAACCCTGTGGGGATTCGCACAAGATGGACAAAGCTAAATTCCATACGAGTTGTGTGTCTCCGAAAGAAACCCAACCTTTATAGTGAGTAAAGAGGAAGAAGAGGGATTAAAAGCACCTTCTTAATAACTAATATTTGTTCAATATAACCATAATTTGAGGAAACATTCTGGCTTAGCAATTCCTATAAAACTCAAGCTCAAAGCAGTATGCTTGACAAGCCTGTTCTTTAACACTCCTGTTCTTTTAACGCATGAGTTTGGTATTAACAGTGCAGAGTGATTCAGGGTAGGAGGGGGCTGTGGAGAGGCCAGCAACGGACAACACCAAAAATGACATCACCAAGTCAGGAAAGTCCACATTTTAGAGGCAGGAAGACCATTGTGGTTATTGAAATACAAAGAAATAGTCTGATAAAGCACTCTTAAGGAGAACTAACTCTGTAAAATGAATTTCAGTAGAATTAAGACTACTTTAGAGGCATCTGAAATCTATACTTCCAAGAGAAAATGTAGGACAGAGAAAGCTGTATTAGGATCTCAAAACATGCACATTTCGCTCAAGCACAAAAAAAAGTGAAAGAGAACTCCAAAAAAGGAATGAGGCAATGAAATAAATACTTTATACCTCAAAAGAGAAAAAATTGAGGGATAGGACAGGGGAGGGAGAGTCAACGAAGAAGCCGCAAACTGGTGACATTTCAGAATGATTCTTAGCAAAGTTTAATATTATTATATCTTATGTGTTTCTCATTTTATACCTCAGTTCATTTTAAGGGCCTGCTAAGTTCATCATCTCTTCTAAACCTGTTTAGAAGAATATCCTTATCTAGAGGAGTCGCCCTAAATTTCACACTTATTTTTTAATACCAAGACATTATTAACACGTTGTGTAGGTCTGCAGACACCGATGTTATCTGACTTTTTCTGCCCATAAATAATTGAATGTGAGTAGATGTTACCACCTCCATGATGTTTCAGTTTCAGTTTTAATACACCGTTCTGAGAATTTTTTTTGAACTAATATAGCATTTTGAGCTGTTTTGCTCTTAATCATCATGAAAATGCAACATTTCACTGAGTGGAACAAGGGAAAAAGACTTTCTTCATGTAAATTGTAGTAAATTTATAATAACACAAACAGGAATTGCATTATCCAAGCAAACAACAAGCAGCTTCTCAGAAAAGATAATTAAGACTACTTTTAAAAGAATTTAGTATTTCCATGACAAATATATAATTACCTCTGAAATTAGTTCTGATAATATGTGACTTACAGGCAATATGAAGTGGGAAATTATAGATTTATTAACATGCTGAAACATTCATGCCAAAACTTCTCGATATACCCCCACTCCCTTAACAGTAATTTTTTAAAAACTGAAATCTCTTAATGAAGAAGCAAAGTGTCTGAAGGAGTAGGCAAGGCATAAAATTATAGGTTCACAGGTAGTGTAAGTAAAAAGGTTCTTGACTTGGAGGCAGAAAGATGCTGGGCTTCAAATCTGGTTTGTTCACTTCTGACCTTAGTGTTGGTAGGCAAATCACTTGAACTTTGGGAGCCTCGCCTCCATCGCCTACAAAATAGGGATAGCCCTGCCCCATGAGGCTCAGTTGGTTGAGCCTCATCCAGCAAAGCAAAAGGTCACTGGTTCGATTCCCAGCCAGGGCACAGGCCTGGGTTGTGGGTTTGGTCCTCAGTCGGGGTGCCTAGGACAGGCAACTGATCACATTGATGTTTCTTTCCCTTTCTTTCTCCCTCCCTTCCCCTGTCTCTAAAAATAAATAAATAACATCTTTAAAAAATAAAATAGGGATAAACACCCAACTCCCAACGCTGGATGTGCATGAGTGTCTGGGGTGGGGGTTGAGGATTATACACATAAATAGCTGGTATGTGGTTTTGCTCATTTATGTGATCGGTACCCGGAGTTTGAATGCTCATAGCTTTCCTTTTCCATGTAGACTTTACCAAAGAAACATAGAAATATCCAAGTCTATACTTCTGAAAGACCTCGGTACCTCCATGCTGTTAGTCTAAGGAATGAATTTAAAATTGTAAACATTGTTATTCTCTCTAAAAACCTTTTTAAAAGAATTACACAATTAAAGTACTTTGAGCATCTTAAGTACAATGAGGAATTTACCATTAAGAGGACCGTGCATGAAAATAAAGTCAGCTTGCTTCACCCACTGGCATTTTTCACTCCTCTTTAATTTTTGCATAGTTTTTATCATTATTTAAAATGGTTTTATTTATTTGTCTACCCTTTTATTGTCATCATTTCCATCCTTGAGCACAAGCCTCCTGAAGGCAGTGATCTTGTCTTACAGGCCCCAACCTGCCTCCTCAGTGCCTAGAACAGTGCCTGGCTCCTCGAGGGTGGTCCATAAATATTCCATTTTGAATCAGTGGTTGACAGAGGAACAGATTAAAAAAGGTGAAAGTAAGAAAGGATAAACTAAGGCATCAGGGCCCTTAAGTACATGGTGGCGCAGAGGCTATAAATGACCCGATGGCAAATTTACATGGTTACGCTGAGACAGACTCAGTCGATTCTGCCTCTGATTCCAGACTGGGGACTTCACTTCCTGATGGAATTTACCTTGCAGCCCTGAAAGTGATAGTTCAATTGTGTCTCCTGGGGCAAGATTAAGTCTGGAGGGGAAGAAACAGTCATTTGAATTCTAAGGTACCTTCAGTTCCTTGGAGATAGAGCCTTAAACTGATTAAATTTTAGACCTGGAAGGTACCTTCGGGGTTTCCTTTTCAATTTCTTCATCTTATCTTCCACATTTGAAAATAAGGAAGATCTATTTCCAACTCCACCCTACCCCCATCGCCAGCTCTCTGGAGTAGCCTAGTGGTGGTGCCCTGATCCTTAGGTTTTCAAAGTAACATTTGCATTCCCTTTATGTAATTCCCCTTACAAATCCCTAGGTCTTTGGGTTCTTAATTTCACCAATGGTAATGGAGGGGTAAGGTGACTCAGCAGGCCAGCACCAGCATGTCATAGGGAAGGTTAGAAGAGCCCTAGCATTCACTTTCTAGCTATACCTGTAACTCTGAGTGTGAGCTGAGGAAAGCCACTTAACCCCTCCAGGCAATCGCTTCCCTGGCTGTTAAAAGGGGAGTAGGTGTGGGAGGGTCAAATAAAACCACGAATTTGAAGTCCCTGGGATTAAGTTGATTCTCAATAATTTCAACTATTCTTTTTTAAGACTAGATCAGTTCACTTGGGGTGGGGAACGCAATACAACATACAGATGATATATTATAGAGTCATACACCTGAAACCTATATAATTTTATTAACCAATGTCACCCCAATAAATTCAACAAAATAGAAACAAATAAACCAAACATTCTTAAGTTTAGCTGGAAGATGCAGTTTACTTACCATGTTTTTCGGACTATAAGATGGACTCCCCCCCCACCCAAATTTGGGAGGAAAAAGGGGAATGCGTCTTATAGTCTGAATGTAGCTTTACATTTACATTGGTAAAATATTATGCTATTTATATTATTATATATTTTACCACATTTTTTGCTTCAAAATTTTTTTTTCTATTTTCCTCCTCTAAAACCTTAGGTGGGTCTTGTGGTCTGAAAAATACGGTGCATATGAATTAAAAAATCTTTTATTCAGGCTCTTAAATTATGGTTTTTACGTAATAAGGATGATTTGTACTTTCAGAGAAAAGTTTTCTTTTCAAATCCAGACCTTTTAAAAAAGAACAATTACCTTTTTATTTGACACTTTTCCTGTTTCTAACCTTAGGAAGTCCAGAATAGTATTTGACAAAATTTGTTTGTCTCTTACGTCTGTTCCACTCCATTTTGCTTTGTGACTTCCTCATTTAACAATAAATTATCTTTAAAAAAATCAGCTCACCTCTGAAATGTTAAGAAATCTTATCCCTGAAAGAAATATAATCTCAAACTTACTATGAAGCTAGAGGATAAATCAACTATTTGCTGATTTTTTATGGAGTTTATTATTTATTTGCCCTCACTTGAACATTTATATCAGCCTATGACTAAGATAAAGTCTATGCTCACAGGAATTTTAAAGCATGTAATTGAATAAAGTTTATTTTTTTTTCTGCTGTTTTAAAAAAAGCTGTACAGGGATATACTTTACATGCTATATGATTCATCCATTTAATGTGTACATTCACTCGTTTTTCATATATTCACAGAGTTACTCATTACTACCACAGTCATTTTAGAATATTTTCATCCTTCTGAAAAGTCCTGTACCCTCTACCAGTCTCAACACCCTCTAGTCCCAAACTCCCTAGGTAACCATTAATCTACTTTCTATAGATTTGTCAATTCTGGACATTTCTTATAAATAGAGTTGTATAATTTGGGGTCTTTTGTGACTCACTTCTTTCATTTAGCATATTCTCAAGATTCGTCTTGAAACAATGTATTAGTATTTCATTTCTTTTTATGGCCTAGAATCCCATTTTATAGATATACCACAGTTTATTTATCCATTTTTCAGTTGATGGATATTTGGGCTGTTTCTACTGTTCAGCTATTATGATTAATGCTGCCATGAATCTTCATGTACAAGTTTTTGTGTGGACACATCTTTTTAGTTCTCTTGGGTATATATTGAGGAGTGGGATTCCTGCATCATATGGTAACTCTTATCTTTAACCTTTTCAGGGTTACATTCCAACCAGCAAAGTACGTGTGTTTCAGTTTTCTACATCCTTGCCAACACTTGCCATTAGCTGTGTTTTTGATTATTGCCATCCTAGTGGGTGTGAAATGATACCTCATTGTGGGTTTGCTTTACATTTCTCACATGGCTAATGATGATGAATATTTTTCCATGTGCTTATTGGCCATTTGTATATCTTCTTTGGAGAAACATCTATTTAGATCCTTTGCCCACTTTTAAATTGAATTGTTTGTCTTTCAATTACTCAGTCTTAAGATTTCTGCATATATCTACATATTCTGGACACTAGATCTTTATCAGATATATGATTTGCAAATATCTCCTCCCTTTCTATATGGTATGCCTTTTTCACTTTCTTGAGAGCATCCTTGGATGCACAGAGGTTTAGTTTTGATGAAGTCAAACTTATCTATTTTTTTCTTCTGTTGCTTGCAATTTTGGTGTCATATCTAAGGAACCATTGCTAAGCCAAGGTTATGAAGATTTACCCTTATGCTTTCTTCTAAGAATGTTATAATTTTAGTTTTTACAATTGGGTCTAGATCCAGTTTAAGGTCATTTTTATATATGCTGTGAAGTTCAGGCCCAATTTCATTCTTTTGCATGTGGATATCCCATTGTCCTAGCACCATTTCTTGAACACTATTTTTTCCCTATTGAATTGTTTTGAGACTCTTGTTGAAAATCAATTGACCGTAAAAGTGAGGGTTTATGTCTGGACTCTCAATTCTATTCTACTGATCTATATGTCTACCTTATGCCAGTACTGCATGGTCTTGATTACTGTAGCTTTGTAGTAAATTTAAATCTTCTGACTTTGTTCTTTTCATGACTGTTTTGGCTATCCTGAATTCCTTGAATTTCTATATGAATTTTAGGGAGTTTTGTAATTTCTGCAAAGTAGGCAGTTGGAATTCTGATAGTGATTATGTTGAATCTGTAGATCAATTTGAAGAATGTTGTGATCTTAATAATAGTATCTTTCAATTCATGAAGATGCAAAATCTTTCCATTTATTCAGATCTTTCAAAATTTCTTTCAAGACTGTTTTTTTTAAAGAAAGATGTTATTTATTTATTTTTAGACAGAGGGGAAGGGTGAGAGAAAGAGAGAGAGAAACATCAATGCATGATTGCCTCTCACAATCCCCCTTCTGGGGACCTGGCCCACATCCCAGGCATGTGCCCTGACTGGGAATCAAACTAGTGACCCTTTGGTTCGCAGGCTGGTGCAAAATCCACTGAGCCACACCTGCCAAGGCTCAAGACTGTTTTATAGTTTCCAGAGTATAAGAATCATACTTTTTTTGTTTAATTATTTTCAAGTATTTTATTGTTTTTTATTGTAATGGGATTGTTTCCTTAATTTCATTTCTGAATTACCCATTGCAAACATATAAAAACAATTGCTTTTTGTATATTGACCTTGTATCATGCAACCTTGCTGAATTTGGATCTCAGCTCTAATAATTTTTAGTAAAGTCCTTATATTTTGTATTTGTAAGATCATGTTATCTGCAAATAGTGATAGTTTTATCTTTTCTTTTCCAATCTAGATGTCTTCTGTTTCATTCTGTTGCTAAATTACCAGGTTAAAATCTCTAATATAGTGTGGAATAGAAGTGATATGAATGGAAATCCTTATATTTTTCCTGATGTTAGTTGGAAAACATTAGACTTTTACCTTTAAATATGAAGCTGAAACTGAATTTCTCATAAATACCCTTTAACAGGTTGAGGGGGTTGCCTTCTATTCCTAGTTTGTTTGATGTTTGCCAGTATTTTGTTGAAGATTTTTGTGTCTGTATTAATTGGTCTGCAGTTTTGTTTTCTTGAGATGTCTTTGGTGAATTATTTTTTAAAAATAATAAACATGGCAAAAAATTCACAACAGTATTAGGTCTTTTACTTGTCTTGACTGCCCATCCTTAACCACTCACTGTTACTAGTTCATAAGATTTGTGTGTGTGTGTGTGTGTGTGTGTGTGTGTGTGTGTAGAGAGAGAGTGTTACCAGCTATTTAAAATTTTTTTTGCATTTCTTAGCGTTTATATTTTTGTAAATAATGTATTAAGATTATAATTTGATGGTCTGCATATTTGACACAAGATATCCTTTTTCAGGTTGTGATAATAACATAATTTAAACCTTTATAGAAAAAAATGAAGAACTCCCTAGCAATCATGAATTCTACTTCTAAAAGTGTAACTTGTGCAAGTCATACTCTCTGAACCTCATCTGTAAAAACAGGGATAAAGTTACTTACCTGCAGCTTTGGCCTGAGGACTGACTGAATGTTTGTAGGAAGTCTTAGATTAGTGTAGTTAGTCATGTTATTGTCACTTCGCAAATTATATATATCACAGTATCCCTTTAAATAGAAAGCTGATCTGCTGTGTGTTACATTGGCGTACCACTTTTTGAAAACCCTCTCTCTATTGCATAAAACTAAATACTTTTGCTGTAATCTGTTTTTCAGAAGGTTTTTTTTTTTTTTTTTCAGTTCTTAAGTCCTTTGTTTTTGCCTAGATTTTATGATTTGGTGACTATTGCAGAAACTTGGAAAGTACTATGCAAATACAGATATAGCTGTGCTATTTAAAAATAAAATACTTAGTGTTTGCTGGTGAAGGAAAATATGATGCTATGTAGGTAAAATTATGTGATGAAAATCAGATTCACATTTCATAAGAACATTTCTGGAGAACTTTAGACTTGAAAAGTAGAAGCCAAATGCTTCTCCCAGACGACAGTTTATAACTCTCACTGAAGTCAAAAGTAATTCTGAGGGTAGCATTTAAGCCAAGTGTTTGGAAAGCTGGGAGAGAAGAAAAGAAAAAAAAAGAAGCATGCATAAATTTCCAAATTTTTCCAAAGTACTTAATGGGAGGTGACTTGTAGTTGAGATCTTGAGAAATATTTTTCCACTACTGGGATATTTATAACACCTTAATATAATTTATTTCACCTTCAACAGGATCCTAATCATGATAGAATCTAGTTAATCAGTGAAGTAAGAAAAAGTACCAATAAAGACTATACCAATTATAATTCCTAACACAGAGTCTTGAAAGTTTCTCTAATGCTTTTTGCAAATTAAATACATTATGGATTGAGATGAAACTTTTCAGACATATCTACTACATAAAACCAAATCTGTCCTCAATATTAAATAATAGCTTCATTAGAAATTCTTTTCTGCAGTAATTTCACATTTTTAAATTCCCATATGTTGACATGACTTTAAAAATTAATTGAAATGATAAATATTGACACACTCACATAATTGTAATATTAAAAGTTACAGTGCACAAGTCAATTACGAGGTTCAAAGGGATTCTTGCTGGCTGCATTTGACAGAGTTAAGTATTTTACAAGATGGGAATTGTTTATTCTCTCAATATTTGTCAGTGCTTACATACAATGGTTCCAAATTTTACCTTCTTAGTCCTTAGTGTATTTTGGACAATGGTGCTAGCCGCAAACATCACTTACAAGCACATGCTTATCATGACACTATTTGGCACAGATCAATTCAGATGCGGAGTGAAACGTCTCTGGTAGGCTTTCTTTCAAAAACTGACAAAAGGCCATCAGTGCCCAAGGTGATAGTAACTGGGACCAGAGAAGAAAACGTGGGGATTTTTTTTATTCCATTGATTTACTATAAAATCATAGTCAAATTTTTATGAATACATGTGTCAAACAAAAATAAAGAATAAACTTCTTTAAAGACAATTTATTTAATTATTTACATAAATATCTTATTTGATCTGTGCAACAAATCTCTAAGGCAGGTAGTATTAGTCCATCAAATAGAAAAGGATACTGAACTTTGTTATGGGTGGGAGAATTTCCTAAGTACTGAGTACTTCTTATGTCCCCAGGTATTTCCTTTAATTTCTTGAGTAATTCTCAAAATGACATTAAGCAATAACTCTTACATTTCCCATTTGCAGATGAGGAAAAATTAGGTAGCCCCAAATTAGCCAGCTGGATAGTGGTGAAGGTTGGACTCCATGGTAATTGAGTCCAATGCTCTCTCCTCATACCCAGCTGTTTCATGAACTATGGGTATGCAACACTGCCTCGATACAGAAACCCCAAACCACCACAATCCATGATACATGGCAAAGGGGAATGTTTAGGAAGTCAAAGTTTGTTTGCCGCCTTTCATAAACAGATCACTGGAATTTTATGATTCATATGATGTTGTCATTTTTCTATAGTTACTGTTAACTGGCTTTATTTTGTTCATGTCATACAAAGACCAAGATATATCAATCACACATGGTAACATTTTCTTCCAATTACACTAGCTATGAAAACTTCTGACAAATTATTAGATTTGCACACATTATTCTTACAAAATGTGCATTTGATTCTATTCTTTTCCACATCACTAGAGTAAATGGCCCATGCTTTTTCTTGCTTCACTTTTTAAATATATTACAGTTCTCCCATTTTTTTCTCCCCTTTATTCTCCTCCACCCCGTACCACCTCCTACCAGTATCACATCGCACGTCCCACACACACTTGGTTTGTGTCTATGGGTTGTACATATAAGTTCTTTGGCTTCTCCATTTCTTAAACTATTCTTAACCTCCCTCTCTCTATTTTATACCTACCATTTATGCTTCTTATTCCCTGTATCTTTTCCCCCATTCTTTCCCCCCTCCCTCCCCACTGATAACCCTCCATTTTTGTGATTCTGTTCCTGTTCTAGCTGTTTTAGTTTTTTTTTTTTTAGGTTCAGTTGTTGCTAGTTGTGAGTTTGTTGTCATTTTACTGTTCATAGTTTTGATCTCCTTTTTCTTAGATAAGTCCCTTTAACATTTCATATAATAAGGGCTTGGTGATGATGAACTCCTTTAACTTGTCCTTATCTGAGAAACACTTTACTTTCCCTTCCATTCTAAATGACAGCGTCTCTGGTTAGAGCAATCTTGGATGTAGGTCCTTGCCTTTCATGACTTGGAATACTTCTTTCCAGCCCCTTCTTGCCTGTAAGGTCTCTTTTGAGAAATCAGCTGACAGTCTAATGGGAACTACTTTGTCGGTAACTGTCTCCTTTTCTCTTGCTGCTTTTAAGATTCTCTCATCTTTAATCTTGGGTAATGTAATTATGATGTACATTGGTGTGTTCCTCCTTGGGTACAACTTCTTTGGGACTCACTGGGCTTTCTAGACTTCCTGAAAGTCTATTTCCTTGGCCAGATTGGGAAGTTCTCTTTCATTATTTCTTCAGATAAGTTTTCAGTTTCTTGCTCTCACTCTTTGCCTTCTGGTACTCCTCTGATTTGGATGTTGGAACATTTAAAGCTGTCCCAAAGGTTCCTAAGCTTCTCATTTTTTTAAATCTTATTTCTTCATCCTGTTCTGATTGAATGTTTTCTTCCTTCTGCTCTAAATCATTGAGTCCCACTTTCATTCCTGTCACTGTTGGTTCCCTGTACATTTTCCTTTATTTCATTTTTCATAGCCTTCACTTCTTCCTCTATTTCACAACCATACTCAACCATTTCTGTGAGCATCCTGATTACTAGTGTTTTGAACTCTACATCTGATAGGTTGGCTGTCTCTTCACTGTTTAGTTCTTTTTGCTGGAGCTTTGATCTCTTCTTTCATTTGGGATATATATATATATATATATATATATATATATATATATATGATCTCAGCATGCCTGTTATGTAGTAAGGGGCAGAGTCTTAGGTATTCGCCAGGACAGGGCAACTTACCTCTATGCATATGGTGCTGTATGTGGGGGAGAGGTTAGAGAGGGAACAATGTTGCTTGCTCAGCTCTTGGCTGGCTTTCTGTCACTTCCCTCACCTCCCACGAGCAAATGGGGCCCTTCTGGTGTTCATTCCCAGGTGGGTGTGTTTATGTATGTTCTAGGACCCTGTAGATCTCTCCAACGAACTCTCCTGTGAGGCTGGGAGTTTTTCCTGCCACCTCAACCTCCACAGGTTTTTACAGCCAGAAGTTTTGAGGCTTTATTTCACTGAGCTGGAACCCTGGGTTAAGTGGTCTGTTTTGCCCTCCAGTTGTTCCCCCCTCCCCCATTTGTCCACATGCCTGCGGAACTGCGGAGGACCATATGCCTGGTCCTCTAGCTGCCACCTTGGCCTGCATCCTCTCCTACCAGTCTGGATGAATATTTCTTCTTAAGCAAGGCTTAACTTGAGCCTGGAAGAAAGAAGAAGAAGGAGAAGGAGAAGGAGAAGGAGAAGGAGGAGAAGGAGAAGGAGAAGGAGGAGAAGGAGAAGGAGAAGGAGAAGGAGAAGGAGAAGGAGGAGAAGGAGAAGGAGAAGGAGGAGAAGGAGAAGGAGAAGGAGAAGGAGAAGGAGAAGGAGGAGAAGGAGAAGGAGAGAAGGAGGAGGAGAAGGAGAAGAAAAGAGAAAAAGGAGAAAAGAAAGAAAAAAAATTCTCAGGGCCAAAGGATCCTGTGAAAATCAAACACCATTGGGGGAAAAAAGATGAACATTTATTTTTGTGTTTCAAATTCTCCTGAAGCCCACTCTATGACTCATTTTCAGTATTCTCCTCATTTCTTGAAATCCTAGCATTAGAGTTTATTTCCCTTACAGAATTGCATAGTTTGATGAAATCCTTCTTGCCACTCTTTCAATCTTCTGTACATTTTATTAATCTTGATTAACACAGTAAAAAATAATAGGGATACTCTTATTTTAAAAAGGGAGACATAAAGAGAGATGAAAACCATTAGTTGATGAACTTCTGTGGAGTGAACAGCTCCTGATTTCTAACATTAGTTCCCAGTTGGCTTTCTTAGGTGTGCAGCCACCTCAACATCTGATCACATCTTTCTGTCCTCAGAGGCTGTCATTGGCAATCTTCAACATGTTTCTCAACCTTTTTGGACATGTGAACCTCTTAGAAATTAAATAACAATAATGATATTGACATTTTTTGTAGGATATGACAAAGAAATGAATGAACACCAATCTGGATAAAATTACCACTATATTTAGCCAAGTTAACATTGATTTTTGAAGTTTTAAAGATATTTTGACATGTTTGCAACAATTTTCATGAGATGAATGCAGGTTATGGATTTGTTAAATAATATAACAGTAAAAAGTAATATAACAATTATTTTACAGGTATCATTCTATGTGCTTTAGACCAGCAGTCCCCAACCTTTTTTGGCACCAGGGACTGGTTTCGTGGAAGACAATTTTTCCACAGACAGGGGTGGGGAAGATGGTTTTGGGAAGATTCAAATACATTACATTCAGGCTCACCTCCTGCTGTGTGGCCCAGTTCCTAACAGGACTGGACTGGAACCAGTTCAAGGCCCAGAGGTTGGGGACCCCTGCTTCGGACATAATCATCACTTTGAATCCTCATGACAATCCTATGAATTAGATGCTATTATCTCCATTTTACAGGTGAGAAAACCGAGGTACTGACAGGCTAAATAAGTTGTCTAAGTCTTACAGCCAGTAAGTACCATGTGGCGCGGCACAGGAGCCCATCCATGTTCTCCATCATGAGGCTGCTTAGTAAAATTTCCAATGCTTTAATGTGTCTCATTAATATGACATGGCATAACCTAATCTTACAATGAAAGCAATGTTGAAATGTGTCACTGTGTTTCAACAACCACAGCGAAACGTGACCCCTTCAGGAATGTTTATCTCACTGCCATTAACTGCTTCATATGCCCATTTGATATACACTCAGGGGCTCACAAATTCATTCCTTTTAATATTTACATATTTCATTTATTGTTTAAAAAAATAAACTATATACCATTACTCCCTTTAATGTGAAATTCCTAAAGAAACCATTGCACCTAACTCCTACAACAAAGAATCCCTGACCAGCCTGTTAGAAATAAATGCCTGTTCCTGGTTTCAGCCCAGATTTGCTCATTTATTTTTTAGAGAGTGGGACCCAGGTGATTCTCATGCCCACCCTACCACCTTTTTACCAGGCCCTTCTTGAGATCATGCTTAGGATGCTACCCACCTTCCCCTGTCCCAGCTTCTACTTGCACCAACCTCCCACCTGGAGTTCCCCTGAATACAAGATGCTCTTTTACACTTCAGAGCCTGAACAAACTGTTTCCTGTGCTTCTCATGCTTCCTCCTCCTATTGTCTTTGGGACTCTCACTCCATTAAGAGTTTAAAAATTACCTCTGCAAGGTTTCCCTGGGCCAACCAGGCAAGAGTTAAGTGCTTCTTCCATTGTACCCCAGTGCCATTAAACTCAGTTCTCTATCCTGGAGTTATACGGTGACTAGTCTGTGTGATCTGTTAGCCAGGAAGTCCCCTGAGGTCTCTGCATTATCCATATTTGTAAACCTCCAAAGATCATGCCTGATGTAAACCACCACAAATCAAGACTGAACTTGCTGTTTGAACAGTGAATTCAGTGTTACCAAAGGCCTGGGGCAAGGTGCTGACGGTTCCACAGTTCTTAATCCTACTGAGATGGTATACCATGTTCATAACTTCTATTAGAAAATAGTTTTATAGCAAGTGGAAGAAAGAAAACAATTTTATTTGGCAATTATTTCTTCTTGCACATTTATTCCCTTTCTTTCTTCCCCCCTTTTTATTTTTTTATATTTTGAATAGGCAATACATGCACCTGGTACAAAATTCAAGGATACAAGATAGCTGGCTGTGAGACGAGCCACATCCTCACCTGCATCTTCCAACCTTTGAGTCCCTTAGAGCTGAGTAGTCACTGTTACAGTTTTTAGTGTATCCTTCTAGAGCCATTTTAGATACATATAGGCAAATAAGTGTATATTTATCTATCACTGTTTTGTACATTGTTTTTTAAAGTTCATTATCCTTCCACATAAGTACATAAAAAGCAGCCTTGGCTTATTAACAAATGCATACCTATTAAGATCTATAAATATATCATGATTTAAAAAATAAGATATCTCTTGACTGACAACTAGGTTACATATTTTCTCCCATCAATCATGCTGCAATATAAGTAATTTCACATGTGTGAGTATAGTTATAAGACAGATTTCTAGAAATAGAACTGTAGGATTAACAGGTAGTGGTAAATTTTATCAAAATGGTTTTCATAAAGATTACAGCCATTTTCACTCCCACTAGCAACACATGAGAATACCTGTTTTTAAAAAAAAAATATCCTGCTGATAATGTTTTCTTTACTGAGGTTCTAAAATGGAGAGTCCTGGAAAACCTTCAAGTAAGTCTAGGCTCATCTACTGGTCTAATCCAGGAATAAGAACTTTCTGGCAAAAGGTCAACACAGACAGTTGCCCTATGGGCTCCTTTCTCCTCTGCAGGCAGGCTGGCACTGGGGGGATCACTGCTGGTCTAACTCCAACACTAGTTTGCATCCTAGAAGGCTTACTGAACCCTCAGAATCATTTCTGTTCCACTCTGAAATGGAAGACATCCCATTCATTCTACGGATGCTTACTGACTGTCCATCATGCACCAGCAGGCACTGTTCTTGTGGCTGAGGCTTGAGCAATAAAAAAAAAAAAAAATAGAGAAAAGTCCCTGCCCTTAAGATTACATTATAATGGGAAGAGGCAGAGAGTAAACGCAATGCACAGGTATGATACATAGTATGTTAGCTTATGATAAGTGCTGTAGGAAAAATGAAGAAGGGAATAGGGAGTATTAGAAGTCATTTTTGTGAAGGTTGGTCACAGAAGGCCTCACTGAGGTGACATTTAAGCAGAGACCTGAAAACAGTGAAGGAATGAGCCATAAGGCATCTGAGGGAAAGAGCAAAAGCAGGAGTGATTACATTCTAGGAACAGCAAGGAAGGCTGCTGGTTAGAGCTCAGTGAGCAAGGGGAAGAGGAAGAAGAGGTGAGTGAGGTCAGGGAGGCAGAGGGGGTGGGCAGCATGCATGTGGCTGGTTTGTTGGGGTGGCAGGCCAGACTGTGTAGGTCCTCAAAGTGAAATGGAAAAACCAGAGAGAAGTTCTAGAGGGTTACTCTGAATGCTCTATTGAGAACAGACTGAAGGAAGGCAGGAATGAAAGAAGAGAGAACCAGTTAGGAGACTTCCTATAAACCACATGAGAAATGAGATGGATTAGACTGGGCTGGTAGGGATGGAGGTGCAGGACTATTTGGATTGTGGGTATGTTTTGAAAGTAGAGCCAGTGTGGTTTTTTTATATTGGATGTTGGATGTGAGAGGAAAAGAAGGCAAGAATGACTCCAAGGTCTTGCCTTAAATAAGTGGAAGGATGGAGTTGTCATTTACTGGAATGCAAGAGGAACATGTTTTAGGGTGAAGATGAGTTGTGATTTAATTCATGGTTCCCATGGTTTCTCAGGCTGGCATTCTCAGATGGCCATCGTTCCAAAGTAGATTAACGTCCTGTACTAAACCTCGATTGAAATGCCTTCTTGGGATGCAGTCTCCAAGGAATGTCTGCCCTTGGGCATTATCCTCCTCCTAAGCTATCTTGTTCCAAATCAGACCTGCGCTGATATATTGCATTAAATGTCCTTATATCTTCTTTTGCTGTGTGAAATACTTAATTGAAGGGATAAATGCACACACAACTAAGAACCTTGAAAAACAACTCAAAAAGTAGATTTCTTGTCCACTACATAACGAGAAGAACGGGACTCACTGTCCTCCAAAATTCAAGTGAACTCAATTCTGCTTTTGTGGGTCTATGATGTCACTAGGACACCAGTTCCTGGGCAATGCTAAGCTAAGCTGGTACACTAGGGCAATCTGAAATGTGTCTGATTGGAGAATGTAACCAGGAATTCATTGGACAAATAAATAATCCAAACAGAATGGATGCATTTTAAAAATAATTGTCACTAAAGCTGCTGATGAAACAATACTTAAAATGGAATGAATATTCCATCAAACACAAAAGTGAAGGAAAGCAAATCCAGTATTTGAAGTCATTAGTGAGAGAAAAAATAAAAAAGGACAAACGGTTATATAAGATCATTTTAAAGGGCTAGGAAGATACTAGTTGAGGTGAGGGGTGAAATTTAAAAATCTGTCCATGAATGGAAGGCGGAATCTATACAAGGGAATAAAGCAAGAGTGCAGTGAGCAGCTTGCTTATTCGTCCTCCACATGGCGACCCAATCGTAAGGCCAGCGGGTAGAGTAAAAAGAAAAAAACCAATTGCTAGAAGACAGTAGCTAAGAGAATCCTAAGTTGTTTCAAAGCAAGAAAAGTGGTGGCCAGACTAGGCGACTCAGGGCATGACTCAAACCCGACTCTGGGGCCGCCAGCTTCCGGAGGCGGAGGGGGCGAGGTGGGAGGCGTCGCGAGTTGTCTAACACATTTTAGGAAAGTACCAGGCTTATGAAGGGCGACAGGAAACCTCCCCAAGGTAATCAGCCTGTGGCTCCTCTGCCCCAGAATTTGACCTCTTACCATAAGCACCAGGAGGTGTTTTTCATTTCCAAGCTTCTCCCCCTTCGTTTAGAGCTGTCCCCACCCCGCGCCCCGGCACCGACCCACTTCCACAAAGTGTCAGGCAGCAAGAGTAGGCAAAACTTCGAGCCCCCTTTGGGCCTCCCGCCCTCCCTGCGCTCCCCGCCACGCGCCCACCCGCTCCGCCTCCGCGGCGAGCTGCTCTTTCCCCACCCCGCTGGCGCCGACCGCCCGCCGTCTGGACACGCGCGGCACAAATAGTGCCCGTAGTTGCACTAGACAAACACCTGTCCCACTTGGGCTCCGCGAGATTTGGGGCGAAACCATAGACAACAGTGGGCGCGTTCTCGCGAGGTTTACAAAATTTCCCACGGCCAGTGTTGTGTCTGAGTCGAGTAGTGGAAGGCGGTGGGAAGGAGGTGTAGCGTGAGACTAGGCTGCCCGCATTGGACACATGCGCAGTGCCGCGCCAATCCTGCTGCGCGTTCAGCTAGTTTCGGGCATCGGATTCCAGTTCTCCGGGTTTTGGGGCTCCCTGCGGGAGGCAGTACTGATTCTGGGAATCTCTAGGAATTGAAAGGGCACGGACTGTGGCGGCGGGGGGGGTGCGGGGGAGCAGGCGGGGGGACGGGTAGAAAGGGGTGTTGCAGGTAGGGGGTGGAGAAAAGGGTATTGCAGGTGGGGGCGGGGCTCAGGCCCTGCTCCTTATTGTTAAATACCTAGTAGGTCTAAGTTTGCTCTGGGGTTGGGGCGGGCTTTCAAGCTTAGGTTCCCTTAAGTACTTTTCGGCGTAGTCCACTGTGCCAGGCCCGCGGGAGAGCCTAGGCAGAGTCTGTCACAAATACAAGAGGTTCACACACGGCTGGGGGCTGCGAGAGATCCTAGGGGGGCTCTCGCAGCAGGCAACTCTCTGCCCAAGCGGGACCTTTGGTTGGAGCGCGGGACTGGGGAGTGGTTGCTCTCAAATCCAAATCCAATGCATTTTTCACCACCGAGTAAAATACGCGGTGCTCTGGCGGGTGTCTGCGAGGTGGACGTTAGGGATGCCTTTGCCAGAGGCCTTGGCCTGACCTCATTTCACGCCCAAGGAGCAGAAAGCTAAGTCGACAGAGCTCAACTGCAAAAGTTTTCCATTTACAAAGTTCTGGAGGGTGAACCACGTTGGACACTTGTCCTCCCCTCTAGCACGGGGGAGGAGGGGTGCAAGAACGAAGATAGTTCCTGGTTTGTCACCAGCCCGAACTCCAGGCATCTGTAGCTCCAGCACCCAAAGCTGATATTTGCATAAAGGAGGCGTCCAATGAACATTTGAATGAATGAAAAGGGCTGGGAACCAGAGTGAGCGGGAAGCCACTTGGAAAACACCCATTTGAGGAGGTGTTTCATCCAGGCCTGTGAGACGCGGCAGATTTTCCCAGGACCTTCCCCTCGGCCCCGCCTCCTGACCCCTCCATTCCCCGTCCCCATTGTAATCCCCTCCGGTTTTCCTCAGTCTCCACGTACGTCCCTTAGGGCGCGACTCAAAACCCGGATAACCGGAGCACTCCCCATGGACCACACGGAGGGCTCGCCCGCGGAGGAGCCGCGTGCGCATGCTCCATCGCTTGGGTAGGTTTCCAGGGAAGGCAGCGGACAGGATCCCCTACTTCGCGGGCGGCGCTAGGCGTCTGGCTGTTCGCATCGGTTGCGAGGGGGAAAGAAGCACGGGGGCTGGTTGGAATCAGGAGTGAGGAAAAAGGGAAGGGGCGGGGGAGAGGGACCAGGGAAGGCGTCGGGGGAATCTCGCGAGGGTTGGAGTTTTGGCGAGAGTTTGTGGAAGATGGCGCCTGTTGTGACAGGGTAAGTCTGGGGGAATCGGAGCGCTGGGAACAGGGAAAGTTGCGGGCGTCTCGCCGCCCGTGGCTGTCGGCACGTTCGGAGACCGCGGCGCGCTTGGCGTCTGGGGGCCGCGGGGGCGGTGACGCGTGCGCGGAGCGCGGCGGCGTGTGGCGGTGCGCTGCTTGCTCTGCGCTGCGGTGGCTGGGACTCCGGCGCGTGAGGGCGGGCGGCGGCGGCGGCAAGGAGGGCGGGTGCAGGCGTGAGTGTGGCAGGGCGCACGGGGCCCGCGGGTACGGTGCCCACCGCGCGCCTCCCGCCCCCCGCTCCTGCCTCCCAGCCCCTGTAGCTTTGTTCCTCGGGTCCTGGTCGCCTTATCGCCCGGCCGGTGCCCCGGGCGGCTTTGTCTTCCCCTGTTGCCCCCCGCTACTCTCTACCCCCGGCCCTTTGTTTCACCGCCTTGGGCGCTTTGTCCGACCCATCGCGCCCCGCATCCCTTCTCTATCACCTCCGCTCAGCTGTTCTTCCTCCCGTGCCCCTTTGTTGTTTCTCTCTCTGTTTGGTACCCCAGTGACCTGCTACAGTCCAGACACCAGATTTGGTTTTCTTTTGATTTTTCTTTCATTATTTTCTTCATGTGTTACCCTCTCACCTTTCTCTTTGGTCCTTGATCACCCCCTGAGCTTTGTCTGCCCCACTCAGTGGCTTTTTCGCTTGGCACCCCCCCCCCCCGCCAATCCCCTCCCATCGTCAGTTGATTTATCCACTACCCACTGTGTTTGTCAACTGAACTGTCTCAGCCCAGAGGACTCCATCTGCTGCTTGTACGTGCAGTAGACCCCAGGATTAGTTGTTTTTGTGGGTCTGAAGATGCGTGGGGAATACTT
>PVKU01004005.1:0-73860 GCA_004027475.1 Anoura caudifer
CGTGCGCCCTCCCGGCGCTCCCCTCCCCCGGCCCCCCGCCCCGTGCCGGGTCCCACCCCCCTCCCCCGCCTCCCCGTGCCCGGTGCCCCCCTCCCCCTTCCTCCCTCTCGGCCGCGGCGCCGCCGCTGCCGCCGCCGCTCGCCTGGGCCCTCCTCCTGGCCACCCCCGCCCCCGGGCCGGGCAGTGACGCGCCGCGGCGGTGCCAGCCCCTCTCCCCGGGCGGCCGCGGCGGCAGCAGCAGCAGCAGCTGGAGCTGTGGGGCTGTCACCGCCGCTCACTCGCGGAGCCCGACCGCCCATCTCCGCCTCTCCTCGCCTCCCGCCCAGGTACGGAGTCCGGCCCAGATCCCCGGGATCGGGCAGTTTCTGGGCCCCTGGCCGCCGCCCCCCTCCTCCCACCGCTGCCGCTGGCCGTTGAGCTGCGGTTAAGGGGGCGGGGGGCTGGGGGGTTCCGGGGAGGGGGACGCGGGGGAGCTTCCTGCGCCAAGGCTGAGGAGGGGGGCGTAGGGAAGCGGCTGCGCCCTGGGCGGAGTGGGCTGGGGCGGGGGGCGGGGGAGTGTGTCCGAGTGGTTGGGGGGCTGTGAAGGCTGCACTCTGAGGGCTGTGAGGTGCGGGAGAGATGTGCCTAGCCCGGAGTCCGGGGGTCGCCGGGCGCACTCCACTCCTGGGCCGCGCGCGCCGCGGGTCCTGGGGGGCGGTGATTGTGTGCGCCGCGCCGCGGTATTGTGCAGCGGCCACACCGTTTGCAGCGAGCTGGGCACCGCGTCCTGGGGAGGAAGGCGTTCTCGGGCGGTGGGGTGGGGGCCGGGCTCGGGTTGCCGCCACCGCGGCCGCGAGAAGGGAAGTAGACTGTGTTTAGGGATGTGAGGACGGGAAGCGTTGAGTGTCAGGGAGGGGCTGCCTGCCTGGGCGCAGGGAGTTCAGACGAGGTTTGAGAGTTGAGCCCACTTTGGCAAACCCGGGTCCCTGTTCGGAACTAGCGGACCCAGTGTTCCTCTCAGGTGTACGGGGGGAGCGGAAGCCGGGGGCGTCGGCAACCCTTGGTGAAGGGGCAGTTTCTTCATGAAGGGCCACTTGGGGCGGGAGTAGCTATCCGGAGTGAGGGCGCGCGCCCGGGTGAAGTTAGATTTACACCGCCGCTCTTCACCTAGTCCTCTGGGCCAGGCGCTTCGTCGTGGGGAGGCTTGGGGAGTGCCATTCCCATTTTTATGATAGCTTCTGGGGTTCAGAATTGACCCCCCCACGCCTGCTACTTCCACCTGGAGCTCCGTTTGCCCGAGTCTGGTCGCCCCTACCGGGCGGTGCTTCCTAAGGGAAGTTCTCATTAAGCCTCACTAATTAGCATTATTCCTGGAGAAAGGTTAAGGTTAGACCGTCCTTTTCCTTCTCGGGAGGCCCACTCCCCTCCTCCCCGTTCCCTTCTCCCTCCTCCTTCCTCCCCAAGAACACAAAAGCACAAAAAGAAAGTGTGAAGAGGCACAGATCAATGGAAAAGCCACAAACCCATTAATTCAAATGGAATCTCCCCCTCCCTCTCTAAAACATTGATTTTTCTTTCTGTCTGCTCTGAGGGGAGATTAATAACCTCCTGATTTCACCTGAAATGGTGTTTGGACTCTGTGATTTCCTCCTCTTTCTGAGAAGGATTGTGGCTTGAAATAGATTCTCCCTTGAGATAAAGCCCTACTTATCCCAGAATCAGCTGGAAACCCCAGCCGCGGGCCCCACCAGGTGGGGCTTGTGACAGGGAGATTGGGCGGGGGCTCCCACAACTCTGGGAGAGTCATCTGTGGATGGAACCAGGGGCCCCATCTGCCCCCTGCTTCTGGGTTGAGCGTTGGTGTGGGGGAAAGGCCTCTTTATGGCCGGGCCCCAGGGGTAGTTTAACCCCCAGGTAGTAAATTACCCCTTCATTGGAAAACCATTAGGGCCTAAATGTGTCCTTGAATAATACCAAGCTCCTGTCTAATCCCAGCTCCAGCTGGGCTTGTTTTATAGACTGGGGCTTTAAGACAGCACCTCCTCCCACACCCACTGCATCGAGGCTGGGTGATGCCCCATTCAGCACCTTCCTGCTTCTGGAGCTGGGAACTGGGCACCCCAGGGCCCTTCCCCTGGCTGAGAAGGCTGACTTTGGGGAACTTACCCTGCCGGGGCCACCCTGGGGCCATGTGGTGCTGGACTGCCCCTGAGTTGCTCAAGAACTTTTTTGTCTTGTCTGGGCCCTTTTCTTGGAAAGAAACTCCTGCAGGGCATTGTGTCACAGTGGTTCCTCTCCAGCCCTCCTTTTTGGCTGGAAGAACCTTGTCTACTAAAGCCCATCTCTCTAGCCTCCTTTTAAAGAGACCCCTGTTAATGGCAGGGCCTGGGGTATCAATGAGGCCCTCGTGGTGAGGAGTGCTGGGAAAACAGCCAGTTGCCTTTGCTTAGGAAACAAAAGCCTGTTTTACACTCGATACACTACTAGGAAGGTGTTGCAAATGCTCACTCCCAGCATCCAGCATCCATGACAGCAAGGACACCAGAGCATTCCCATGTATCTGTGAATATGTCTCTGGCAGACCCTGTGTGTTTGAGAGAGAGACAGAGAATACCTAAAATGTGGTAGGTGATTGGCTATGTCTCAGCCCTCCCCACTCCACATTTCCCAGAAGAGCTGTGCTTGTAAGCAGAGGAGCTGTGTTAGCAGGAAGGAGTAGAATTGTACAGGGTGTGTCCCTGAGAGGCTGGCCTCCTACCCTGGTGGCCATATGGGCTTGGGATGTAGCATGAAGCAGCAGCCTAGGGACCCCACAGCAGCCAGGAGCAGTGGGTGACTCAGACCACCCTGGGGTTTCACTTGTGCAGTCCCTTCACAACAGGGCTTTGAGCCCTGGCTACTTTAGGTCCTGGAAGGGGGGCAGGTGGGGTTCGTCTTCCATTAATAAGCCATCTGATGAACTGCAGTGGTTAAGTTGGGGTCAAATGTGGTTCAGTACCTTCTTGGCATGCTCAGAAGGCTGTGTGTGTAATGCTTGCTGACATGAAGACAAGGGGAGGAATTGCCTCGTACTCAAGAATGTCCAGGGCCTGGAAGGGCCTGCAGGTGTTCCTGAAAGGAGTACTCACTTTGTGCATCTCAGTGCCTGCCTGCTTGGACAGAGCTGGTGCTGGAGCAACTGCCCGGCCTGGTGGTCTTTTGGCAGGAGCTTCAGCCTCTCATCAAACAGAACTAGAGGCTGGACAGAGAGGGGTCTGTTTCCTGCTCAGCCCAGAAGTACCCCCTGCACATCCCTACCCGCTACTCCTCCTCTGAAATACACACCCAAGGCAGGTCCTGGTCGGGGCTTGTGGCTTACAGTTGTGCGAAATTCTCAGCAAATCCTCCTCCTTTTCTTTCTCAAAGCAAGTGGTAGAGATAGAGTTACAGCTCTGGGGAAAGGCCTGGAAAATGTTGTGTGAGGCACGCCCCAGGATCCCTGTCCTGGAGGATGCAAATGGCTCAACTTCAGAGGCACCAGGAACCCAGTTCCCGAGAAATTGACCCCAGTTGTAAAATAATCAGGTTACTGATAGCACCTGCCCATGGTTACATGCCATGGATACAGGCGCGCTTCCACCATTTCCCCTCTGGTCTCCCATTTTCTCCTCCTCCTGGGCTGGGCAGTGGTTGGTGCTAGTTTGCTTGCAGAGGAGGAAGGGCCTCAGAACCTGGGTGGAGAGAAACTGAACCTGCCCATGAATTTTGGACTGCAGATAAGAGCAGGGCAGGCCCCTCTCCTTCTGCCCAGGTTGGGGTGTGTCCCAGGGGCTGGCTGGGTGCTGCCCTCCTGCCCCCTCCCATTCTGGAGTTCCCTTTTCAGGAGGGCAGTTGGCTCTATCATTCAGTGGACCCAAATGGCTCAGGCCCTTTGGTGCCGAATAAATGGTGGACTTGACCAACACGTGGGCAAGGCTGCAGGCTTCAGGGTGTCGGAGGGCAGAGGTAAGAGGAGTCAGGGGCAGCTAGCCAGCCAGTCACATGGGGTCTGGAGAGAGAGGACCCAGAAATAATGGATGGTACACACATTTTCGAATGAAAGTTTCACTGAAATTTGTTTACAGAAAGAAATTAGCAGACCAAATTCCCTTGAAATTCCAGGAGAGGAAAGCAAGAAGTCCCCAACTCATGACTTATGACCTTTGGGCAAGCGTGGGGAGCACCCTAGGTGTATGCACAGGCCTGCGGCCCTGCCACTTGCAAACCTGCACTACCCGCCTCCTACAGGTCCCTCTGGACCTGGGTGTATGTTGCCCCTCTGCAGTTGTTGGTGGCTCTGAACTGTGCGTGCTGGTGATTGCCTGCGTGATTAGCTTGCTCCTGGAGCCTCGGCTCAGTGTAAGTGGGTGAAGTTACCATCTCCCCTCTGCAGTGGGGGGTTCTGCTCTAGCAGATGGGTTGCAAAGGGGTCTTGGGAAGGCTGCTCTCCTAGGCCAACCCTGAAACGCGAAGGTATGGAAACTAAGTCTGATTGGAACTTACTTTTAATGGACTTGATTGCTCACTTAAGAAAAATTGCTGTAACAATAGTGTCAAAATCTTAGAACAGCCACTTACGAAACAGGGACTCATGTGGCAAAACCTTGGGGGCCATGAAAAAACTTGCTAGGGAGAGCGAGACTGTGCGTAGGTAATTGTGGAGGGGTCCGCAGCCCCTTCTCCCTCTGTGCTTCTCTTTCCCTAGTCAACAAGGTCCTGGGGGAAAGGAGCCCGCCTTAGTCATCTGCGTCCCTGGCACCACATCAGCACGTAGTATATGCTCAATAAATGTATGTCGGCTCTGAATGAGAGAGTGAGCCTGTGGGTGCATGTGTGTGTGAATAGAGCTTTATCGTCCATGAGTTCCCTTTGGGTCTCATCTTGAGACACATTGTTAAGGAATCTGGTTCTTCCGACTGAAGCGGGGAAGTGTGGTGAGGGGGCTCTTGGCGTGGTGGCGCTGTGATGCGGGCTCTGGGCAGACTGCCTGGCTTTGGGTCCCAGCTCTGCCACTGGCCACGGAACCCTTGGGCAGCTGGGGCAGCTGCCAGATCTGGAGGTAGGCCTGGCATAGGTGCCTGCTTTTTTTTGGGGGGGGGGGCACTGTTGCAAGCATATCTCGTAAGACCCTTACCCTGAAACCCCTTGGGGGGGGGCACTGGCTGCCCTTCATTTTTAGGTGATTACAATGTCAATGTAAAATTTAGCCCATCTCTTCCCAATCTGAGCTGCGAGACCATGGGGTGGGGGAGGGGTGAGGGAAGGGGGATCCCTTTGGTGCACAGTTAAGTGATCTGCTGTAGGAAGGAGACCTTGCAAGGCAGTTTGCTTGCCTCTGGCCTGCCTGCCTGCCCGCCTGCCAGCCAGGGCCCAGGTTTCATATGGTCTCCACTGGTGAACTATGAACAATGGGACCAACTTTTTAATTGTCAAACTAATGGCACATTGTCATTAAACGCCAGTATCATGCCAGGCAATTCACCCAATTTGGTGAGTCTCCCTGGCTTTTCAGGGGGCTCCAGGAGCATACAGCCTAGTCCCCACTCTTGAAAGGGCTTAAGGTTTTCTGGAGAGAGACAGGGCAGAGGGAGACCCATGGCGTATCGACATGCCACAGCTGAGGGTATGGGCCCGACTGACTGCCGGGTCTAATGGCGCAGGCAGACAGATTGTGTAAGAAGAGGAACAGTGGAGATGGAGCTGGAGTCAGCGGAGAGGTGCTGTGTGTTTAGAATTTGGGTCATGGAGCTCCACAGTAATATGGGCAGTCCAGGTGAGAGGGACAGGCAAGCAGAGGCTTGGAGGCAAGAGGGAGTGTGAGTCTGGGCCTTCAGGGTTATATGCACCTGGCCCTGCCACTTGTTAGCTCTTGACCTTGGGTGAGTGCCTTAACCCTGTGGAGCCTCAGTTTTCTCATCTGTAGAATGGGGCTGGTGGCCTGCAGTAAGGGTGAAATGAGAGGGTCTAAGGGAGGCACTTGGCATGTGATAAACTTTGGCTTTTGTTGTTACTGTTTTAAACTTGGCTGAGCAGGGCTAGCGCATGGGAGCGCCTTCAGTGCTGCACCTAGAGGTTCCGACTTTTTCCTGCTCCTCGGTGAGAAAGAACCCTGTGTGTTTACTGGAGTGCTCCACACGCCTGTCTCGGAGCCGGAGCCAGCCCTGCCCAAGGTTATGCGCGCTGTGGGAGGGGACACTCCTATGCGGCCGCTCCTTAAATCCCCCAGCTCATGCTGGGGCCTGGAGCACCCGCATGTAGACTGCCACACAGCCGCCGTCCCGACTTCCTGTGGGCCTCTGCATGATGCTCGCTGACCACTGAGGGCCTCCTTGGCCACCTGGCCAACAGTACTGCTGGTCCCCTTCCCCTCTTATTAGGCTTTATTTTGCTGTGTACCCTCATCGCCACCACCATTGTGTGTGTTTCCTGCTGACTGTCCAGCTCCCCCACTGGGCAGGGAGCACCAGGAAGACCAGGACTTGTCCACAGCTGAATTTCCCAGCACCTGGAAAGGTACTGGCGCGTAGTAGGTATCTAGTAAATACTGTTGAATGACTGGATGGAGCATTCTGAGTAGGCGGTGCTTCCAGGTGTTAATAGAACACCCAGTCTTCTAAAAAATAGTGAACGTCTCAGCAATGCCCGGAGCCAGGAGAAGGCTTTTCTACTTCTACCATGACTTCAGGTCATACCCTGGCCACAGTGTCCCTTGGGCAGCCAGAAAGGAGCACCGGTCCCAGCGGGGATGCCCCAGGGCCTGACTCCTGACTCCCAGAGCCTGCATGGGCTGCACCGCCAAGGGTCCTTCTCCCCCACCTACCAGCCTCCCTTCTCACTCTTGGGTTTTATCCAGGGAGCATAGGGGAGAGTTGTGTTGTCTCTTTGGACTCTTTGTGCAGAAAGAGTTTTGTTGTTTGTTTGTTTGTTTGTTTGTTTGTTTTAAGAATTTTTAACGTATTTTTAGAGAGAAAGGAAGAGAGGGAGAGAAACATTGAAGGTCGGTTGCCTCTCTTACGAGCCCTGGCGACCCCTAACCCTTCCATTTGCCGGACGATGCCCAACCACACCTGTCAGGGCCAGAGAGAGTTTTTTGAATGTGCGTGTATCCCTCCGGGCGTGAGAACGCTGTCTGAGCGAATATGAGTGAGTGTGTTTCACCCAAGGAAAGTGTGGGAGGATGTGCTTGTGTAGAAGGAGCAGGGCGGCCAGCGGCGAGGAGGCAGGGTAAGTGCGTGTGTGCGTGTGTGGGGAGGGGATGGGAGGCCACGTGGTGTCCCTCCCTCGAGACTCTGAGTGTGCTGTGTGGGGACCCCTGAGCTGGGCAGAGCTGGCGACCTGGCCCAACTCGCATCCTGTGGATTCAGACACAGAGGGTATGCACTAGTGCTGCACAGAAGCTGTAAATTCCAGGAAACTCCCTGCCAATGGAGTGGGGGAGGGAACGGAGGCTAAACCACGCTGGTTCCCTAGCACTTGGAGAGCAGATGTGTCTGCCTCAGGGACAGCAGCAGAAGAAAGTTCAAACTGAAGTGTGTTTGCTCACTATAAAAGAGATGTTTGTGAGGAGGCCCTGGAGGGAGGGGCTTCGGTGGAGAAGGGGGTGCTCTGCCAGAAGTCCCTACTGGGGGCCCACAGAGGCCATTGTATGCTGCCACAGGGGACAGGGGAGGGGGCAAAGCCAGAGAGACCTGGGGTGTGGGAGCTGCTGGGTCATGGTTCTCACGTTTTATAGCCAGCTCCCAAACACAGTTGCTTGCTGCTCCTGAAAGAGGCTGGGCCAGAAGGAGGTGGGGTCCTTTCCCACTGGAAGGCTGGATTGAAGGGGCCCCGCCCTGGGGGTTCCCGGATGACTGGCCATGGGCTCACTGAAGCCAGTGAGGGGAGAGGAGGCGGGCGTGGTCCTCTCCAGCAGGCCCTTCGGCTGTTTGGAAGGCCCTGGCGGCCCCCCAGGTCCTCCAGCCGAACCCCCTTTGCGGTCTGATCTGAACCCTCGCCTGCCCCACCCCCTTCCTTCTCTACACTTCTGGGGCTGGCCTTTTCAGCTCTGGAAGCTGCCCAAGAGCATATCTTTGAAGCACAGCAAAGGTTAGGAAGAAGGAAGACAGAAATGTCCTCTGGGCTGGGGGAGTGGGAGAAAGGAATTCCATGCATGCTCCATGGGAGTCAGGGCGGCAGGCCTGGCGTGGCGATTGGCTCAGCCTTGGAGGTGCCCGGCATATGCTGCTGCCCACTTCTGGCTGCCTGGCCCTGCCAGCACAGTGAGCCCTCTTCCCTGGGCTGTGGGTAGGGAGCAGGGAGCCGTGGCCCTTGTTTACAGTGCCTGTTTCAACCTTGGCTCACAAGGGTAAGAGCCAGGCTCTGCCATCCGCCCCTACAGGATGCAAGACCTCATAATTGTCTTCAATTACAGAGTGCCGGCCCTCCGCTCTGGCTTCCGACAGGAACCAGAGCCCAAGCCACTACCATGGGGGGCAGGGGAGCAACCCAGCCCCTCTGCAAGGTTTAGGGGCTCCCTGTGGTCTCCAGGGCACTTCCAAATGCAGGAAGGCAGGGTCCCTGGAGGGCAGGTCCTAGGCTTCCTTGTAAGGCTGCTTGGGGGCTGCTGAGAGCCCATCCTTGCTGAGCACCCACCTTCTTTGTCCCTGATCAGGATGAAACTTCTGTGAGCAGTGAAGATTTTGATATGAACGACTCCACATGGATGTCAGCTGACCCACACCTGGCCTCCAGCCTGAGTCCCAGCCAGGACGAGAGGATGCGGAGCCCGCAGAACCTCCACAGCCAAGAGGATGGTGAGTGTTGCTTGGTGGCTGCTGGGGGAGAGGCTACGTGAGACAACAGGGGCCTGGGAATCTGGGGTGGTGGAGTCTGGGTCAGGGCCCTTGGGTGTGGCCCAGACTTACAGTTGCCCCTCACCCAGTGGTCTCAGCATCTCCGTGGGACCCACTTCCCACCTCCTGGTTCCAAGGAGACCAAGTCATTCCTCCCAAGATAAATGAATGGAGCTCTCAGGGACTGGCAGCCTGACGGGTGCCATGCGGTTGGTTTGCCGTGATGCGGATTTCGAAGTTACCACGATCGGGTCTGGGGAGGTTAACAGTGTGCCTGACCCAGAACGGCTCCAACTGCTCACAGAGAAAGCAGGAGCTGGGCTTCTGCAGTTCCGATGGGAGGCTGCAGGGACAGGCCGCCGCCCCCCACACCCACCTGTCTCCCGGTAATCGGTAATCGGGCAGGCAGTGCACTTGTCCACGTGTGCCTCCAGCGCCTTGGGATGAGGTTCGGCCCAGGGTGAGGAGCTGTTGGACTCTCCCTACCCCAGCTCTCGCCGCCGTCCAGGGCCTTCCAGGCAGCCTGCTGCAGCCTCCCTGAGAGCAGAGACCCCCTTTTTGGGGATGGAGAGCTGGGGTCAGAAGGTACACCTAAGAGCCTGCCCCAGAGCTCAACTGTGGGGGCCCTGGGGCTGCAGGGCCTGCCTCAGCCAGATGTAGGTACTGGCCTCAGGTGGCGCCGATGGCCAGAGTGTCCTCCTGGCCAAGCTCTGTTTTCTGGGGAGGAGGTCACCGAGGGTAAGGGATGAGCCACACCAGGCCTCAGGGAACTGGGGTGTAGAGCTGGCAATTAGGAGAGGTCGAAGGTCGGGGCCTGGAATGTGAGAGGGAGCTGCAGGGTTAAAAAGGGGTGTAATGTTAACTCTGTGAAACGGGTTAGCCTTAAAGAGTAAATACGGGCTAGGAGCCTTGCAGTGTGGGTCAAAGTTCATCTCCATGGCAGAACCGCGCACCTCTGACTGCCTTCTCGGGCCTGAATCCAGCTTTGTCTGGGAGGAGCCCCAGCCTGGAGGCAGCTGGGGTGGCTGGGCCAGGGGCTGGGGATCCCAGAGGGTGGTTCTTCAAGAGTAGGGTGCAAAGCTACTGGGAAAGAAAAGGCTTTTGTGCCTCGCTGACAAAGGTCAGCACGACCCCCTTGTGCTTGGAGCCTCCCCGACCAACACTGCCTTTCAGGGTTCCCACCAGGTGGGGGCTGGGCCGGGCAGCCACATGCCGTGGGGGGCTCCGGGGCTGGGAAGCGCCCGCAGCTGACCTCCCTCCTCCAGCAGAGCTGACTGAGAGCCACACCCAAAGGCTGCACCACGGACTCCTCCAGCACAGCTCAGCCAAAGGTTTCGATCATACATCCCAAGAAGGATCCAGAACATTTTTTAAAAAGCCTCAGAGCAGTAGGACTGAATGGGGGCCATATTGGCCCAACTCATTCTCAAAAAAGGCTTGTGGTTTTGTTCCTCCCAGCCACCCTTTGGGGGCCTGACCTCTGCTGGAGACACTTCCTGGGGAAATTTGGTGATTTGGGGGGGCGGCCTCCAGGATCAAGTAGCAGAAGAGTGTGTTTCCGTGGGGGTCACGGGGCTTCCTCAGCACCATTGGCCCACTGCCCGGGGGTTGGCTGATCGCAAAGATGAAGCTGAACGAGGCAAAGAGGCTGGTGCGGTTGGCATGCCCTGCAGCTGGTCCCACAGGAGCCTTGGGTGGTGGGCGCCCAGCCTGGGAGCGGTCATGAATATTGCCCGCATAGCACCCCTGCCGCTCAGGTCCCTCCGGGCTCTGGTGCTGGGGCCGGGGCAGGCTGGCCTGCTGACAGGACAAGGGTGTTTATCAGGGCGGGCAGCCAGAGCTGGAGACAGGGAGGATGGTGTTGACCATGATACCATCAATTTAATTATTTAATCAGAGGCTGTGTCTGGAGGCTGTGGGCTGATGTGCTGGCCAGAGGCCAACCTAGACCCAGTGCAGGGGTCGTGGGCCTTGAGAGCGCCCCGCCTGCTGGCCTGGTCTCTGCTGCCCCTTCTGGCCCCAGATCTCTTGGTGACTGCCGTGTCTGACCAGAGCAATGGCTTCCCAAACGGCTTTGGCTGGGCACAGACCCAGCCAGGAGTCCTTGTCCAGCCCCCCAGCCCCACAGCTGCAGGCAGCCAGCTCCCTTCTTGGAGGCATTCGCAGTGCGGACACAGGCTGAGATCCCACTCCCGTCGGTGAGGCAGCGGGCGGCCGTCAGGGGCTGCAGGGTGTTCCCACGTCCCTTCTTGTTAACAGGGGAGGACTAGGTGGGGACAGCCCCAGCAGGAGCCCTGGTTGGCTCTGCCCTCTGCACCCAGCCACAGCCCTCCATGGTCTCCACTCCCTGCCCATGTGCCTTCATCCGGAAGCTTCCCCAGCCCCACTGACCCCGCAGGATGGCTCGGTGTGTGGTCTCTGACCCTTGGTCCTCCATGGGAGTGGCGGGTCGGAGAGATGATGTCTGAGATGAGGACCATGTCCATGTCACTCTTTGCACTGTCCCAGTGACCCTAGTGCATGCCTGGCACGTGAGGTGGGGCCTGCTGGACATTGTGGCTCAAATGAATAGGGGACAACTATTTAATGAGACTTGCCCCCAAGCACACCATTCAGGAGGGGTGTGAGTCCACCCCTTGTCAGGGACAAATTGGACTTTTTGATCCAGGGAGCACCCCAGATTTGAGCATCTGAGTATTTTCTCTTAGCTAGAAAGTATGGGTACTCCCACGGCCGTGCTGCTGGCCAGTGGTGTAGCCCCGAAGCATTCCAGAAGCCAGGCAGTCGGTGCAGGTCCATGTCTGTTGGGGGTGTATTGGGGCCACTGCTGTCCCCCTCCTCCTCTTCCTTTTTCAAGTTGTAACAAAGGCAACTGAAGGCAGGCCCTTGACAGGGCAGGCCCCAGGGCTGAGACTAGGCAGAAGTGATCAGCAGGCCAGCTCCCCCACCCACCCACCTCCAGCTGGTTTCCGAGGTTTACCGGCCAGTGGGGCCAGTGGGAGTGTGCTTGCCGTGAAACAGGCTTGTTTTCCTGCCCTCAAGCCCGCCACTGCCTGCCAGGCGTCACTTCACAGGTCTCTTTGATAGTCCACTTGCAACCCCCCTGGAATCACAGCCGCCTCGCGGGGGCACCACTTGCAAGACACTTCCTCACTGAGGGCTATGGCTGCCGTGAGTAAGCACATCACCCTTGTCTCATGTCCTGAGAGGTGTAGACCAGGGAGTGGATTTGGGCAATCTGGCCAGAGTCAGGACATACTGACGCTGCCCTCTTCCTCCTTGGCAGGTGCCAAAGCCATGTGTGAGGTTCTAGGGACCAGGTCTCAATGAATAGTTGTGCCTGTATTGCCCAGGAACGGTCAGGGAAGCCTGGCAACCAGAGGAGGCTCCCCATACACACTCAGAGGCTGGCCTTTGCAGGGCCCAGAGGGGCCTGCTCCATGCTGCCCACACACAGCCGAGTCCGCTCCGGACCCACCACTAAGCCGCCTGAGACTCCAGGCCTTTGAGTCCAGACAGTGCTCGGGTCTCATCACAGGTGCCTGGAAAAACACCCTGGCCCAGGGGCTGCCTGTTTGGGCGGAGTGGACGCCTGGGAGAAGCCTGCTGTGGAGACCTGTCCGTAGACACTGCGGTCTGGTGCTGCCTTGGGACTGAACAGCATATCCATCTGTCCTTACGCCGCCAGTGGGCCATCCAATCCCTGTCTCCTCCTCAGATACCAGAGCCGGGCCCCTAGTGCCTGGCACAGAGCCAGGCCCAGAGAAGGCAGGGTGTGTGTCTGGTGAAAGAATGAGTTAATGAATGAGAAATCGAGTGGGGGCAGGTGCCCAGGCAGGTGAACCCGCAGGCCACGGGACTGTCAGAGGCACGGCGAGGCCAGGGTCCCGGCCACAGCAGGCAGCGCCAGGCGAGGGCCCACTCCTTCCATTTCCCCTTGGTGCACTTCACCAGGCCTCTTGCTCTGCCCCTTCCTGAACGGAAAATGTGAGGCCTGGTCTCCAGAAGGGATGCATGGGGGTGGGGAGCGGACATTACTCACCTCTCAGGCAGACAGGAAACCGGCACCAGGGAGAGCAGAGGGTCTTGCTTCCTTTTTCCTGCTGGGTCATCAGGAGTTGCTGGGCTGGGTGGCACCCTGGGGCATTTTGGGGCCTCTTGTTTGAGTCCCTCAGATGAGACCCTCCCCCAGCCTCAAGCCTCTGAGACCCACTGGGCCCCAGAGCTTCCCTCTCTCGGGGGACATGTGGCCAGCACTCCCTGCCTGCTGATGTGAGGCCGGACAAAGGCACGGAGGGTCCCGACTTAAGCCTTTGGTTCGTTCGGGGCTCCCCATCAGCTTTGTGCTGTGGGCAGTGAGCCGCTGTGGGTGGCGTGCCCAGCCGGAAAGCCCATCCTTGGACAGGGACAGACACACAGCACATGGCACCCCTTCTGGGCCACAAGCTTTCTGAAGGCAGAAGGGTTATCTCCGTAGAAATGTATTTTATTTTCCCCTTATTTCAAAAGCATTACACTTATTATAGAAAATGTATAAACAATAAAGGAGAAAAAATGAAAATCAAGAATAGCTATGTTTGGGGCATATGTTTCTTCTTTTTTTTTTTAAGATGTTATTTATTTATTTATTTATTTATTTATTTAATTTTAGAGAGAGGAGAAGGGAGGGAGAAAGAGGGAGAGAAACATCAATCCGTTTCCTCTCATGCACACCCCCACTGGGGACCGAACCCGCAACCTGCTCATGTGCCCTGACTGGGAATCAAACTGGCGGCCTTTCACTTAGCACAATGACACCCAACCAACTGTGCCACACCAATCAGGGTCAGGCATGTCTCTTTTGATCTTCTCTGTGCAGATAATCAGTCTTCTTTTCTTAAAAATGGGAAGAGGGAACGTGTAGCATTGCAGCCCCCTCTCTTTCCCACCTAATGTCGCTCTAAAAGGTGTTCCAGGGACAGAGGGCCCTTCCTGGGCCCACTGTGTGCTTGGTGCCGAGCTGGTGACAGAATGGTGTGATGTGAACACAGGGCTGTGACTGTGCCTTTCATACAGAAAAGGGAGTGACTTGCCAAGACCGCAGGGGGCTCTGTGACTCCAGAGCCAGCATTTGGGCCACTCACGGGGAAGGACATTTAAGTCCCTCTTTTGCATCATTGAAAACAGCGCCACCCGGAGCATCCTCAGGGCTGAGGCGCTCAACAGACAGCAGCTGCCGAGCAAACAGGGTCGGAGATGGGGCCCAGCGAAAGCCTCTTGGAGCGGTCTGCGATGAGCGTGATGTTGAAAGCAGGCGCGGCGGGCCTGAGGCCTGCCTGGGGAGCTCGGACAGCATGTCAGGAGGAGGCTAGGGAGGGAGGAAGATGCTGAATGCCAGGGTTGTGGGACTCCTGGGTCCCATGTCTCCAGAAGCTTCTTTTGACCCCTAGCTCCAACCAGGAGAGATGGGGCAGGGAGGCCACAGCCTGTCCGTCTGGCAAAGGTCTGGCTTGCAAGGATTCTGGGAAGATGGAGAGAGGTGGGGTCACCCCCGTGGGCCTGGGGTCTCGACTGGACCCGGCTCCCTGCAGGCGGGCCCCTGGAACTCTGCGGTGGATCTCCTGAGTGGACCCTGGCCTGCCCTGTCCCTGCAGTGTGGTCTTAAGTCGTTCACCCTCTGATCCCCAGTGTGACCTGGGTGACTGTGACCACTAATCCTCACATGTCCTCAGGAGCTCTCTGTGAGAATCCCAAGGCTTCCTGCCTCCTGGCTCTTGCTGCCCTCGGGCAGGGCCCTCCTCTGCCCAGAAATGCAAAGTGGGTGCAGGGCAGTCACCTGGGGGGCAGGTGTATGACTCGCCCACCCACGGCTGCTTCTCCTTTCCTCACTGGCAGGGCCTCTGCTCACCCCTGTGAGCCTTCCCCTGTCTCTGCAGAGTGGTCTGTGGGGAAGTGTGCGGGCCTGGCCACGCTGTTCAGCTCCTGCCTCTGCGCCCCCCCTCACCATGTGGCCTGAGGCAGATCATTTCCCCTCACATATGGTGGGTGAAGACTGGACGGGGTGTGGACAGGGCTTGGCACTCACACACCTGATGCAGGGGAAGGCTTGGTGAACGGTTACGGGGTCATTTCCTCTGAGGCGGCCAGGCTGGTGCCAGGGACCCACTGAAGGCCAGAGGCTGGGGTCTGTGGCCACAGGCTGAGGGGCTATAGGTGGGTCATGGGCCCCCCTTGAAAGACCAAGGAGTCCTCCTCCTTACCTCTCCCAGTTCGGTCCAGTCCTGTTCCCTCCTCCATTCAGGTCTCTCTTGGTTCCCTCCGCCCACTGAGCCCTGTGGGGTTCTGGCCTCAGCTTTCCTCCCACCGCTCATACCTGTGCCCTGAGCCCCGCACGTCTGCTCTCAGCCCCCCAGAGTCACACTGGAGTGGGAGCTGGGCCTGGAGGGCCTGGGCACCATGCGTCTCCGCTTCTCCTGAGTTCCCAACCCACTCCCCACCCATGTGCCCTAGAGCCTGCTGGGGGACCCCAAGTCTCCCAGGGCCCTGCTCCATGACCTGCAAACCCCTGACCTGTCCCAACTCCTGTGCTGGTGGGCAGCTCGCTCGTTCTGCTGTCCATGGAGAAGGCCTCTGGGTGGTCACTGTGCTGGGTACCAGGGATGCCACAGGAACGTTCTCGGCTAGTGGTGGAAGCTTCTCATGCGAGGCCACGGGCAGGGGGCTGTATTGCTAGTGTGTGAGGGGCGTGTGGGAGTTGGGGCCAGGCCATGCGGATTCAGAGACGGTTGCTGGTGTTACCCCTGAGCCCTGGCCGCTTCTGGTGTTCTCTGCAGACATGCCCACCCTCCCACGTGCTCAGTTCTGGGGTTAGAGCGGCTGTCTCCCCACCTGGGGCTGTAGAGTTCCCTGGCCTTTGCAGCCAACTGCCCACAGACCCAACACTCCCAGTTGGGCATCCACCCTGGTCATTGTCACATGCTGGGAAGATTCTGGCCCCTTTGCCACAGCCACCCCAGGTGTCCTGAGGGACTTCTGCCTGCAGTGGGCTTTTACGCTAAGCCTTTTCTCCCTCACACCTGCGGATGTTGGCCCCACTGGCCCCGGCCCCTCCCTGTCTGAGGTAAGGCTAGAAACTGGGTCTGGGCCTCCTTCTCTGGCTACAGGTCGCCCCCCCCCCCCCCCCCCCGCCACTCTAGAGCAAGAGCTGTGGCTTCTACTTAAGGCTCTAAATATCTACGCCGGATGGAAAGGTGGTGGCCTCCTCCCCTCCCCTCCCCCCAGGAGCAGAGAACTGGGGGCCTTGGCCCTTCCGGGAGTTGGCCATGGGCCACGCTGGCAGCCCTGGGTCACAGGAAAGTGTCCGTCATCAGCTGGGCTGCAGGCGGCACAGACAATGCGGGGCTGTCCTGGCCTCTGGCCACTGAAGACTGAGAGAGGCTGGGAGACAGCACCGAGAGGTCCCTTTATCCCAGGAGCAGGCTGGGCCTGCACAGCCTGGCCTTGTGCGGGCTGCCCGGGTCTTAGGCCCTCTCAGGCTCCCAGATGCCTGGTGAGGGCATTAGAGCAGGACCAGCTCCAGGGCCTGAGAGGGGAAGGAGAGGGAGACTCCCCTCCCCTCCTCCCAGGCTCACCTGAAGATGCACCTGGGCCTTCTGGGCCATCAGAGCCTGGCCCTTCCCTGCACCCCTTAGCCCAGGATGCATGTGGGCCCTGGCTGCCTGCGGACTGACCCTCCGTGAGAGAAGGCCTGCTGTGCTGGCCCTGAGGCTGGGGCGGGGCACCCAGGGGAGGCATTGCCGCCCTGCACCCGTCCAAGGGCAACTTTCCCAGGAACCAGGAAGTGATCAGGGCCACGCTGGCGTCATCGCTCTGACCTAAGGACGGGGATGCACCGAACCCAGACTGGCTTCCGGGGCCCTCAGATGCACCCCCTCACACACAGGCTCTGGGGTAGGGCCGGCCCATGAATCATTCACACATGGCTGCCCCAAGTGGCTTTGTTTGTTCTCAAACCACATGATTTGTTTTGGGGTGGGCGGGTGCAGCGGGCATAGCATCTAGAGCTTCGCACATTGAATTAGCATTGATTCCTCGCTGCCTGTGCTTGGCCTCGAGGGCGGGGCAGGGGAGCCAGCCGCACTTGGGAGGCGCAGCCTCCGGTGGTCCGCACGGGGAGTGTTTCTTCCTGGGCACTCAGGCCAGCATGTGTGTGCAGGGGGGGGGGGGGGGGCTGCACTGCAGGAGGCGCGGTGGGGGCAGGGGCAGGGGTGGGGCCTGTCCCGTAGTGCAGGCAGGCGCGCTGAGGCCTCAGGAAGGAGCGCGCCAGGGTGAGCTGGGCAGCACCGAGGCCCTTCGGGGCTCTTCGACTTGCTCAGCATGACAGCCGATGACTTCCCCCTGGGAGCTGCTGGTTCCTCCCTGGCGGCTGCTGTGGGGGTAACCGCGCACATCAGGTGTGGTGCATACGCTGGGTGCCCGTCCCAAGACCCAAACCCACTCCTCTTCAGCTCGGACCCCTCTCTAGGGGCCAGGACCTGCACAGAGAGGAATCATTTTAGTTTCAGGTTGAAGTACAAAAACCCAGGTCTGCGCTGCTGAATGCAGCAGCCGGAGACGGCTGCCGGAAGGGGCTCCTGCAGACCGAGGCGCGCTACCTACGCATGGAGCAGACACGGCGTTTCAGGGCGGGCGGGGAAAAGAGTGTAAAACATCTCTGTCTTAACACGGTATTGATTATTGGTTGAAATGATAATGTTTTAGATGCAGTGGGTTAAATAAAATAGATAATTAAAGTTTCATTCTGTTTCTTTCCACTTTTTTAATGTGGCTACTAGAAAATTGAAAGTGGCCCCGGTGGCTGTCACTCTGTGTGGGACAACACCGCTGTGCACTCCAAGAGCCCCAGGAGCCAGCACCTATTCGAGGAATGAGTCACAAAAGCTCAGGCAGGAAGGCGGGTGCTGTGGAGTAGAGGTGCTGGTGTCCCTGAGCTGGTGGCATTAGGTGAGAGTGGAGCCTTTGGAACTGCAGGGACGGGGTGGGGTGCACAGGAGGGGCCAGCAGGCAGGCAGCCGGGACCTGGAGTCCAGGTGGTGGGGGCTGGCACCCAATGTGACCCCCTCGCCCAGAATGCTGGGGTCCCAGTGGCACTGCCCTCGCCCAGACTGAGTGTCTCCCACCTTCCTTGAACCCGGAGCCCTCCCCCTTCCTCCTGGGAGGAAGTACAGGGTAGCAGCCAGGAGCCCAGTGCTCCCGGGAACTATGCATCATGTAAACACAGCCTAGGCCACTAGTCTTTGCCAAAGCAGGCGGAGGCCAGCCCTGGGATGTGCACACCCCAAATTCAGAGCAAAGTCTGCCCCAGACTGCAGTCCAAAGCCACACTGACCGAGGGAGGAGAAAGGGGCTGTGGCTCTTCAGACATCCAGCTGGGCCACCCTGGTGTCCACACAGCCCGGGCCAGGCCCGTGGTAGGGTTGCTGGCTCCTGCGCTGTGCACTCCCCCAACCCTTCTCCTTTGTGTGCGAATTATTGATGTCCCTGCCCGGCTGCTGCTGTGACGGAGCCCACGGAGGAGGGAGGCCCTGCTTCTGGCGGCTGCACCCCGGCCCCCAGGAGGCAGTCTGCACCGGGCCTGTGGGGCCGGCACGGCCGCACGCCTGGCCTGTGGTCCCAGGGGTGGCAGACCGTCCACCTTTCCCTTGCCTGCCTTGGGAGCCAGTGTGGGTTGCCCACTGGGAGAGGGTGCCACTGGCTGTGGCCCCAGTGCTCTGGGTGGCGATTGGTGGCGCGCACAGAGCTGGGCTTGTACGGGCCGCAGGGCGCTGGCGCCCACATAAGGGCATTGTTTGCTGAGGTAAAAGGGGTTTTTGTCTTCTTCTGGAGACGGGACAGAGGGAGAAACAATTTCCCCCATTCATCAGTGATTCCCCCGTCTGAATAGCAGCACATTGCCCCACGTTAAATAGATGCTCACGGCAGTGCCGCTCTGCCTGCAGGCGCTCCGGGCCCAGGTGGCGGGCTCTGTGTCCTGCCCTGCTCCCGGCGAGGGACACCCGGTTTTGTGGGAGTGTACAGAAACAGCGCATCCCCGGCTGCTTCCCGGCAGCCCCTCAGCGTTCCCTTCTCTCTGCGGCGAGAACAGTCACAGGTTGGGGCAGCTGTGTCCTGCTGGCATGGTTCTGGGCTCCCTCAGGCTGGCTTCGGTGGAGTGCCCGTCCTGGGAGGGCCTCCTGACCTAGCAGCACAGGTGGGGACAAGAGGGGGCAGGTTCAACCGGAACACGTGCCGCCCCCACCCCAGGAGACCCAACGCCTGCACCCTGTGTCCCCAGCCCTCAGCGCGTGCAGGGCCAGCTGGGTTCTTTCACAGGGTCATAAAGTGTCAGAGACCAATGGGGTGGTGGCAGCGGCAACTCCCTGGACTGCAGATAAGAGTCACCAAGGAGGCGGCTGTGCCCAAGGTCGGGAGGCAGCTAGGCCCACACCTGCCCCCCTGCCTGGGCTGCTGTGTTTCACTTGGGCATGGGCTTGCTGTGTCTGTCTCCCTAAGACACTTATTTATTTATTTATTTATTTATTTATTTATTTATTTATTTATTTATTTATTTTAAGAGGAGCTTAGGAGGAGGAAAGAATTAAGAATGGATAGAACCCAGCTTGCCCAGCCTGGGATACTGACATTTGTCTCTGTTCCTTCTGTCCCTAAACAGTGACAGGCCGGCTGCCTGTGCTGGGGTACTCTCCTGGGTGCTGGGGAGGGGTCCTGAAGCTGCCCCTCCTGGAGGTGCCAGCTGCCTCAGGACTGCGCTGGGGAGAGGGGCAGTGGATCTGCAGTGAGGATAGAGCCCCAGGGGGTGGAGGTAGGAAGCGTGAATTGCTCAGGGGCCAAACCAGACTCACGTGACACAAACCCACCTTCCCCGAGCTGTAAGGAAATGATTGGGTCCCATAACTGAAAAGTCCAGGGCCTTTTGCTTTGGGCACAGGTGGGTTTGGGGGTGTGCCCATGCCAGCCTGCCAGCACTGCCTTCCAGGTGTGGGCCCCGTGCTTGCAGCCCCGATGAGGAGAACCCTGCCTCCCAGGCATTTCAGGAGAAGGCCCAGGACTGACTTCCTGGGTTGAGATTGGCCTTTCACCAGTCCCCATGCTGGGCTGTGCTGAGTGGCCAGGCCTGGGGCATGTGCTCACTCTGGAAGATGAGGGATCCCTCACCAGATGGAGGAGCAGGGTTTCCAGAGAGGCTAGGAAGAGCCGGGCCCACCCAGTACAGCCCCACCACCCTGGTGTCTGACCGTAGACACAATATGTAGGCAGGTAGTAAGTGCTCTGGGAAGAATAGGTAAGGGGTCAGCATGTCAGAGTGGGTGCAGCGGCTAGGCAAGGGAGGCCTCGCTGAGAAGGTAACCTTTAAGCAAAGCCATGGAGGAGAGGAGTGCTCTGAGGGAGCGATAGCTGGGGACAGTGTCATGAGGAGGGGGAACAGCGAGTGCAGAGGCCCGCAGCTGGGGTTCGGGTGGATCAGAACTCGCAGCATGTCTTTGCAGCCCAGTCCCCCTTAGGGTCCTTATGTTGGGTTTTCTTGCTTAGTGGAACATGAGTCCCCAGGCTGGTGGACACCCCTGTCTTTTCACCACTGTGTCCCAGTGCCACTCACAGGCCTGACACTGGGTAGGTGTTGAAGAAAGGAGGAGACAAGGGTGGGAGCAGCATCTCCCAGGAGCTGCCCTCTCCCTCCTCAAATTCAGCACTGGTTCTGAGGGGTCCTCAGAAGCCCCCATCCCGGTTCGGGGAGGATGCGTGCATAGGAAGTAGGGCTGTTAGGAAGTGAGAAAGTGGGGTGTAGGGAGCCAGCTTTTTTCTCTTTCTTTAGTGCCACTGTCCATTCCTTACGCACACCTTACAAATCTTGTGTCACTGACATGGCTCCTGTTTGGAAGGAAATTGAAGCTCAAGGAGATGACGCAGTGGCGTGGAGGAGACACAGCCTGCGTCCATCCCCCTTCTCTTTCTGCCTCAAACCCAGTTGGCGACAAGAGGGCCAGAGCTGGGGGCAGCCGTGAGCAGGTGGCACTGGGCAGGATGAGCGGGCTGTGCAGGCAGGTGGTTAGCACACTGGGTTGGGGGGGCCCCCGAGCAGTGCCATGGGGAGCACCAGCTCTAGTGACTCTCTTGTCCCTCCGATGACTGCATGGCTGGCTTTCCCTGCCAGCAGGGGCCGTGTGGAGGTAGGAGACACTTGGCCTTTGGGGAAGTGGGGTGGGAGGAACTGGAGCTTGTGAACTGGGGCCCACTGGCCTGCTCAAGATTTCTTTTGTTTGTTCTGCTGGGATTTTTTGTGGTGAAATACATAGAAAGTGTTCCCTTTGAACCATTTTTAAGCGTGCAATTCAGCATGGTTAAGTGCACTGACAGTGTGATTTCCAAAAGACAGCAGGTCTTGGAGTAATGTCCGTCGTTTTCTTCAGGGTCATTTTCTTACACCAGGAATAAAGTGATTCTGGTCGAGGCCGCTGTCGGCATGGGTTTGCTCTGGCCACTCACGACCCCGCACCGGAATAAGCGGTTTGCAAAATAACTGTCTTGTTTTTATTCATCTTTCTTGAATGTATATATAGCTCACATTTATTTGAGGGTTTAATACTAGAAGTCTTTTGGGTCTTTAATGAGAAGTTTGGTGATTTTTTTGTGACCAGAAATATGCCATTGGAGCTTAACACTCGCTCGTATCACTTAGCCTCTGGTCAAATTCGCTTTCTTACACATTATTTCGAGTCAGTTTTCTTGTACATGGTTTCACTTAAAGTCCTAGTTTCCAAGAACCTATTAAGGTGGCCGTAGACTTGACGTCACTCTGAACAGAAACTCTGTGTCCATTAAGCAATAACTTCCACTCCTCCCAACCCCCCTCCAGGCCCGGGTGACCACTGACGTATGTTCGTCTCTATGAACATGCCTGTTCCAGATGTTGCGTGTGAGCGGACTCATTTAGTATATCTGGTTGTGTCTGGCTTGCTTTATTGAACATAATGTTTTCAAAGTTCATCCATATTATATAGCATGTGTCAGAATTTTGTTCCTTTTTTATGGCTAAATAATATTCTGCACAGCTAGACCCCATTTTGTTTATCCATTTATCTGGCAAAGTTTTTCAAAACGTAAACATTGCATGTTAGTCACCAGCATTTGAAAATCTGGGTGCTCACATACTGTTGCAGATGCCTGGTTTCTTCTAACAGCTTGGCACACATGGCCACACAAGATCTGAGCTCCTGGCACCTCTCAGGTCCCATCTGCCCCTGCCCCTTTCCTTACCATACTGGGGTGACATCCGAGTAGTGGGGTGGGTGGGAGGTGTGTGCACCAGCACCTATGGCTCCCTGGCTGGGCAGCCAAGGTGCACAGCCCTGGGGGTGAGGGCATCGGCAGCTCAGCAGTCTGGGCCACCACCCTGGGCTTCTGAGCTAGGAGTGCCTGCCCGTGTGTCCTCACAGCACTTGAGTGTCCTGCTCACTCAAGCTTGGGGGAGCACAGGGCAAAGGGGGCCATGGGCCTCCTCCTCATGCTGAGTGAAGTGATATCTCACTGTGCTACCCGGTGACCCTTTTAGCAACCCACTCCTTCCAGAGGAGGAAGACAGTGCCCTCCCAGGTCAAGCAAGTGGCTTGTCAGGACTGGTGCCAGGTCATGAAGTGACACCTGCAAGGTGGGCTGAGAATAGGCACCTGCTGGAGCTCCTATCCTGATTGGCTGGGGTCCTCTCCAGCAGCAGGCCCTGCCCTAGCAGGAGGAGGGAGGGCGGCAGCACTCAGGACCAGTGCTAGGTGTGTGAAGGAGCAGTGAGGTGCCGCTAGGCAGGGGTCAGGGCTTGAGCACCTCCTTCCCAGGAAGAGAGGAAGGAGGGCAGCTTTGAGCCAGACCTGAAGGTTGACTGAACTGGAAGCAACATGGCAGGCAGACAGCAGCTTCCAAGCAGAGGTCTTGGAAATGTGAGGTTCAGCAGTGGCCAGGACATTGGGACCTGGCCTGGGAAAGGCTATTGAGGTCATGGGACCAAGAATACACTGGGCAGCAATTTGGACTCTGTTCAGCAGGCTGTGGGCAACAGGCAGCTTACTAAACGGGGCCGTGATGATGATGCAGCGCTGGAAAACAGTGGAGTGGAGATGTGCATAGTGGAGAGAAGCCGGGGTGCTGAGGAGGAAGGCAGCCAAGGACATTGGATGGGGTGTGTGTGGTCTGGAAGTTGGAGGATGGTTGGTGGACCATTTATCCGTTTTTATGTGGTTTAGCAATTTACATTTGCACCCCCCCCCCCGCCCCCGCCGCCCGCCCCAGGGCCTGCATCTTGGTCGGAGTCACTACTTTGTTTCCCAGTGGGGACAGGGCCAGCATGCAGTAGGTGCTCAGTAAATATTGCTGGGTGATTTGTTCATTCCACACACGTCTAGGTGGGTGCTGGACACACTGCCAGAAGAAAACCAGACCGACCCATTCGTGATGAAGGAGCAGGGGATGGGTGGTGAGGTCGCAGAGGTAGCAGGACTAAAGGCCTGGGAACCTGGGTGTAGCTGAATGCAGAGCGGTGGGGTGGCTTTGAGCAGGAGCTGGAGCTGCCCTGAGGAGGATGAAGGGAGTTGTGGTGGCGCGGAAGAGGGCTGGCAGCCTGGCCCAAGGGACCTGCGGTAGCCGAGGGGGAGGGGTGCCACTGCGACTTAGACCTTTCCCATCCCCCTCTGCCCAGGGCCCCGACTGCTTGATGGGCAGCCCGGCCCCGCCCCCGGGCAGCCGGGAAACCAGTGATTGGTTGAGGCTCTAGTGCCGCTTGGTCGCCATGGGGACGCTCTGGAGGCGCGCGCGTGCCCAGCGCCCAGCACTGGGGACTAAATCTTCATAATCTGCTGGCTGGGAGGTGGGGGTGGGGTCCTTTGCGACCCTGGCCTGGGGGAAGGGGTGGCCTAGGATGCCATCAGGGCTCGCTGTGGCCGCTTCTCCCCCAGCCACTTTGGGTGCAAGTGCAGAGCTGCCCGAGCACCAGGGCACCACGGACACCCACAGAGTACTTATCTGACAGTGACCCAGGAGCTTCAGCCTCTTGTCTCATCAGATCACACAGGAGACTGGGGCTGAGTGGGGAACACAGACCTGGAACTTATCTGAAAATGTCTAGCCCATCAGTTAGTTTGTCCTTCCGGATCCCTAGGCCATGCTGTGCTCTCTGCAGCAGGGGGCGCCCTTGGCAGAGCTTTGTTGGGCTGTCGCCTCATGAAGGCTGGGATGGCCCTTAGAGGTGCAGGGTGCGCAGACCACATACCTGCAGCCCTGTCTCTGGTGTCCAGGGTTACGGGGGCCACATGCACAGAGGACAGGTCTGGGGGAGAGGGGCTGTGTCCGTGTGCCGGGACCGTCAGAATTGGGCGGGGCCTGCTTGTGGGAGGGAGTGGGTAACGGGGAGGGTCACGGTGGAGCCATCCCTCCCTCCTCCGGCAGGGGGAGGAAAAACTCAAGGCCCCTTGTGAGGAGGAGGTCCTGTGGGGAAATGGCGTGAACGGGCAAGTAGAGAGCCGGAGGAAGAAGGGGGCACTGGCCAGAACTCATGTGGCATCTGGGGTGTCCAAGACCTCCAGCAGGCATCAGGCCAGTCAGACCTGAGGTCCCTGCCAATCATGCCCACACCCTTGGAGCTGGGCCTCCCATGAACCTAGCTGTGGCACTTATGGGTGTGGAAGGCAGGACCACCACACCTTGCACACTGGTGGCCACTCTGGTCCTGATGGCCCACGTCTGTGGCCGAGGGACTCTGCCCCCACCTCTAGCAAGGCTAGCCCCTTGGGATGTCTAACAGGGACAGCAGTGCTCACCGCCTGCCCAGGGATGCTTGTGAGGACAACACAGAGTAAGTCCTCCCTGGGGCTCTCTTGCCCACGATACCCTTGGGGAGAGGTGTCTCAGGGGGCAGTAGGTGCCGGGGTGGGGCCTCACACCCAGGCCTTTTGTGATTTCAGACGACTCCTCCTCTGAGAGTGGCAGTGGCAATGGCTCCTCCACCCTGAACCCATCCACATCCAGCAGCACGCAGGGCGACCCCGCCTTCCCTGAGATGAATGGCAACGGTGCTGTGGCCCCCATGGACTTCACGGCCACAGCTGAGGATCAGCCCATCAACCTGTGCGAAAAGCTCCCACCAGGCACTGTGCTGGGCACGCCCTCCTACCCCTCCGACGGCTGCAGCACAGATGGACTGCGGAGCCGCGTCAAGTACGGGGTGAAGACCACCCCTGAGGTGTGTGGGCCTGCCTGAGCCTGGACGCCTCAGGTGTGCCAGACGGAAGTGAAATTGTATGTGCCAGGAGTTGATGCCAGGTCAGGGTGGTGGCCAGGGCTGCTCTGCCGTCCATTTCCTAGGGAGGCCCTGGGACAGGAGAGCACGTTGAGTGATCTCAGCAAGTCCCTCACTTCTCTGAGTCTGTGTCCCCCTCTCTGTAGTAGGGCTGATGGCCCCTGCCTTGGAGGAGGTGGTAGGTGATGTGTGGTGTGTCCCCTTCCATCCAGGACAGGGTCTGCTGTGAGTAGTAACAGCAGCAAACGGCCACATCCAGCATGGAGCCCGAAGGCCTCACATTTCCTGGCTGCTCTGCTGACCCATCCCCGATTTCACAGATGGCACAGGAGAAGGACAGGGCCTTTGTTTGTGGCCCAAGGGATGCAGATGTACAAAACTCAACAGACCAGGCTGATGGAGGGCGGGGGGAGGATGGGCAGGGCAGGTGCTCCCACCGTTTAGCACTCCCCCCATACTTCTGCAAGCCGCCTCTGGGCACCAAGGTTTCCTGCAGCAGCGCAGTGCAGCACTGGCTGCTTGAGCTCTCCTGGGAGCTCTGTCCCCTGCCAGGGCCACAGGTGCCATCTGAGCCCCGTGTGTGTGCGTGCTAGCCGCATAGCCCCGCACAGGTTCCTTTCCCTCCCCTGGCCTGCTGTCTCTTCTGCAGGGAGGTGGCGTGTCTCATGGGGAAATTCTGTACAAAGGGCTGGATGTCCGATTGTTGCTGAGTGTCTGAGCTCTGGCTGTGGAGCAGCAGGTACTGGGTCCAAGGAACAGGCAGAGCTGCTGTCCTCGGTGAGCAAAGAGCTGAAGGGGGAAGAGTGGCCACATATGTGGGCCCAGGAAGCAGATGAAAGCGTGAATGCCACCAGCAGCTTCTCTCTCTTCTCTGGCCCAGGCAGAGGGCGGACTAGGGAGCAGCTTGGGACTGACTGGCACAGGTCTTTTGACTCCCCATGGCAAGTCCAGCACAAGCCAGCAGGAGGCCAGAGGACCTGGATGTCCCTGTCCCTGGGGAGGCTAATCCCTATGGAAGCGGTCACAGGGAAGCCTGCTGGTGGCGGCTGCTGTGGGCCTGTGCACAGTCAGTGTGCATTTTCCCCCATTTGTCTGTCCACAAGAGTTGGGTTCCCCTCTGGGCTGCCATGCGGCCACATCAAAGGGTCTGACCCGCAGCTGTGTGCTCCCTGGGCCCAACTACCAGCTAGATGCCCACCTCCTTGAGAACAGGGACCGTGTTCCCAGGACACTGCTAATCTGCGAGTAAAGTCAGGACTCACCAAAGACACAAACTTTCTAAAAGGCAAATGATAGTGGTCATCAGCAGAGCTGAGCTGCAAAGGGCGAAAACAGTGAAGGCCGGGAGGAGAATGGGGAGGACATTCCAGAAGGGAGTAGAAGGCTGGGTGACTTCTCTGCTGTAGGACGGGGCGAACGCCCCACAGGCTGCCCCGGCCCCCCACCTTATATACTCGCACTCTGTGTCGGGGCTCATGGTGTCTTCCTGGGGATGGTGGCAGACGGGAACCCCAGCCTGGGAGCTTTGGGAGTGCACTTTGCCTAATGGGCCCGTCACCTCCTCTGGTTCCCTCTCCCAGCCCATATGTTCCCCCTCCTCGACAGCACGCTGGCTGCTTTTGTACCAGCTCAGTTGTCAGCTCGGGGCCACAGCCCCTTGGGGGTCAGGGGAGGAAACCTCAAAGCCAGAACAGGTCTTGGCACAACCGGAAGAGGCTGGCTGTTTGTGGGAGCCGTTCCTGTGACTGCCTTTCCCCCACACCAGGTGGCAGGTCACGGTGCAGGCGCCGAGGCTCAGAAGACCACTGCACCCTCCATGCAGTGCCTCCAGGGCCCCAGGCCCTGCAGGAACTGCTGCAGGCAAACCTTCCCACAGCCACCCAGGGAGGGGGTGGCAGCACAGTTGTCCCCATTGCACAGAAGAAGGGAGTGGGGACGGAAGGTGACTTGCTCAGGGCCTCGCAGCTGTGGCTCACGTGGCAGTTGGGTGTGCTTGCTATCCCACAGGCCCATAGCTCACTATGGCCTGTCGGAGACCATGAGGAGGCCTGGCCTGACCACAGCCCCCCCAACCCTCTCTCAGTCCCCCCCATACAGCTCGGGGAGCTATGATTCCATCAAGACTGAGGTCAGTGGCTGCCCTGAGGACCTGACTGTGGGCCGGGCTCCCGCAGCAGATGACGACGACGACGACCATGATGACCACGAGGACAACGACAAGATGAACGACTCTGAGGGCATGGACCCCGAGCGCCTCAAGGCCTTCAATGTGAGCACCAGCAAGGGACCAGTGAGGAGGGGGCAGCAGCCAGGGCCAGCCCTTCCCACAGCGCCTCTCTCCCACAGATGTTTGTGCGTCTCTTCGTGGATGAGAACCTGGACCGCATGGTGCCCATCTCCAAGCAGCCCAAGGAGAAGATCCAGGCCATCATCGAGTCCTGCAGCCGGCAGTTCCCCGAGTTCCAGGAGCGGGCCCGCAAGCGTATCCGCACGTACCTCAAGTCCTGCCGGCGCATGAAGAAGAACGGCATGGAGATGGTGAGCCCCTCCTGCCCGCCGGGCCTTCCCTCTCTTGCCACTGCCCCCAGCCACACTCCAGGGCTGTCAGGTGGCCCCCTGGCCATTTACCCGTCACCCACCCGGTGTCCCAAAGCAGGCACCACGATCCCCATTTCGCAGAGTAGGGAGCTGAGGTCTGGAAAGTTGGCACGGCTCCATAGATAATGGCACCAAAGCCTGAAACCCAGCCCTGCCCCAGCCACCACTAGGACAGGGTCTCTGCTTGAGCCCGACACTGCTCTGTCCCCTTCCTGCCCGCAGACCAGACCCACGCCTCCCCACCTGACCTCGGCCATGGCCGAAAACATCCTGGCCGCTGCCTGTGAGAGCGAGACGAGAAAGGCAGCCAAAAGGATGCGCCTGGAAATCTACCAGTCCTCACAGGTACTTGCTTGCTGCCGGCCACTCTCACAGGGTTGCTCCCAGGCAGGGGGACATCAGCCATTCCAGACGCTGGGGCCCCGAGTGCAGAGGGACCAGGGGGAGCAGTCCCCAGAGGGCGGTGGAGCTCTTGAGAGGGCAGCAGTGATGGGTGGCACGGGGAAGAGCCTGGCCGGCCACCAAGGCCCTGCAGACCCAAGAAGAGCATCTGGGCTTCACCCTGAACCTGAGGGCCCTGGGAGGGTCTTTGCTGGAGCAGAAACAGATCCAATCTGCCCCACAGAGAGATGCACAGAGCAGGGAGGCCCTGGGCAAGATGGTCAGAGAGAGGAAGCAGTGCTGCGGGACACAGCACTGGGTTCTAGCCACTCTGGGGCCAGTCTTCGTCCACCCCGCCCAGGGATGTGGCTAGGGCCTGCGGCCCCTTGTCTTCCCAGCGCCTCCCTCCCCTCCACAGGATGAGCCCATCGCCCTGGACAAGCAGCACTCCCGGGACTCCTCAGCCATCACCCACTCCACCTACTCACTGCCAGCCTCCTCCTACTCCCAGGACCCCGTGTATGTCAATGGTGGCCTCAACTACAGTTACCGCGGTTACGGGGCCTTGGGCAGCAACCTGCAGCCCCCTGCCTCCCTGCAAACAGGAAATCACAGTAATGGTGAGTGCGGAAGACTGCAGCCTTGGGGAGGGGAAAAGTGACTCCTCCTTAGCACAGGGACCCTCCCCATCTCATAACCTCAGCTGGTCCTTAGAAAGGAAACCAAGGAAAACTTCCCCTGATTAAAGCCAAACCACCTACTGCCTCCTCTCTGGGCTCCAAGGTGGCTGCTTCGCCCATCGCACCATGGGGCCTCCCTGGTTCTGCTTGCCCTCATGGCCACTGTGAGCTGAGCACCAAATGCCGTCCAGCCAAGCCCCACTCCTTCCCCAAGATGAATCCTCCCCACACCCTCTTTCACCCACGCTGACCAGGGCAGAGCCAGGATTTGGTCCAGCCTGGCCCAGTTCAGGACCTCCCTTCTGAGGTGAAGGTTCTTAGGCTACAATGCAGGGCATCCACCCTTGTCCCAACTAGGTCGTCTAGGGCTGTGACTGCCATGGGGGCTCCCCGCTAACTCTTCCCAAGTGACTCTGATGCTAACTAGACACAGGCCAGTATGGGAGGAGGTTAGGTACTGCTCTGAGCCAGACCTGGAGTGGAGACCTAAGGCCCATTCACCGGAGGCCAAGGGGTGGGTATGGCGGGGCAGTAGCAGGTTCCAGTGTTGGGAAACAGCCTGGTGGCCTCAAGGTAGCTGGCAGGGATGACTGGTAGTCTCTTGGGCCCGGCACTTGGATTCTGTTCTGTCTGCAGTAGGAGGCACTGAGAGATTTTAAGCAGAGGCAGCTATGAATTGTGCTCTGTGTGCCCTGTGGTGGCATGGGGGCAGGGAGGGCAGAAGCAGTGCGCTTTGTGTGGGGAAGGTCAGAGGGACGGGAGGAGCTGACCCTCCCCACACAAAGTTGCTGCTTGAGGAGTAGTTTGGAGATAGCTACCACCCACAGGCAGGGAACCCTGGTGCCAGGTCTTGGCTGAACGTGCCTGAGAATTCCTTTCAAGCCCTTGGGTGTCCCTGGGCAGCGAGGGAGGGACTGGTCCCTACCCATGGCAGAGAGCCCAGGTGCCCTCCACTCACCTTGACCCACCCCCACCAGGAAGTGCGTGCAGGGCCCTGGGAGAGTCCTGCCTGGGCTTAACTTCTCATCCCTTCCTAATGCCTCTTAGCCCAAAAACAAGAGGCTGCCTGGCCCTAATCCCTGAGACGGTGGAATGGCTGTCCAGGCTGCTGCTTTCCTTCTGGAAAGAAAAGCCGTCTGATGGCCCTGCTTACCGGGGACGCTGCTGGTGTGTGTGAAGACAGGCCCCAGGGCAGGGAGGCTGGAACACCTCACTGTACTTCAGGAGTCTGGGGCCCAGTCCTTCCCCAGCAGCAGGATGGTGACGAGCCTCCGCCTGGCGCCACGCGGCAGGACCTGTCTCAGGGCTGCAGCTGTCGGGCTGTCCCTGCCGCTTCAGGGCACTTGGGTCACTGGCCGAACTCCCGCCCTGTCCTCACCTGCTGGAGAGGCTCCAAGGGAGGCCCCGGGCTCTGCCCTTGCACCTCCCTGAGCCTTAGTCTCCCGTGTGAGCACCCTGGTTCCTTGAAGGTGGGTGCTGAGGCCACCACCTCAGGTCTGCTCAGTCACTCCTCACTTCAGATGCTGTGTCCCGTGGGCCCTGGGCTGGAGTTGAGGAGTGGGAGGAAAGCAACACGCAGCCCTGCCCATGGCGGCCCTCTGAATGACTGTTCAATCCCTTGGCACCAGGCGTGGGCAGCCATCCAGCGGGCTCAGAGCACCTCACTCTGCTCCTCAGGTTGTCATCTGGCAACGTGCATCAGCTTAGATAGAACTGGGCTCTGCCCACCTTGTCTGGTGTGTGGGGCAGCACATACTTCCCCCCCCCCCGCCCCCGCCCCCGCCCCAGCAACCTGAGCATCCTCCTGTAACTGGAGCCTGAGCAAGGACAACTCCAGATCAGATTGGCCGCAGGAAACAGGGACATTCTCCTCTCTGGTCTGCAGCGAAGCCCAGGAGAGATGAGGGCAGCTCTGGGCACAGGGGTGAAGAGGACAAGACTTGGGGACCGAGAGAGGGGAGGGGAAGCACAGGGCCAGTTACCACCCGTGGCAGGTGTTCCAGCCCCCCCTGCCATCCTCCAGCACTGCCCACAGGGGCCTGGGAGCTGCCCCCCACGCCCCCTTCCTCCCTGGGTGCAGCCAGCAGAGGCTCCCCCACTCACCCCAGCCTGTCTCCCGGAGCTACCACCATGGGTGACAGTGACCTGCTTGGCTGTTGTTTCCAGCAAGCCACAGACCCACTCCTCCCTCCTGGTTGCCATGCTAATAGACCTAACTGCGCCCTTGACCACAATTCCAAGGATGTCCCTCAGCCAGCTCCCAGGACCTCCTCGGACGTCCGTGTTCTCTAGAGAGAAATAACCCATGTGGCAAACTGCCCCATCTTAGACTTCAACTTCCTTCCCCATTTGGGGTCTGCACCAGCTTCCGCTTCGCAGCGGCCTAGTTTCCATCATTTCTCTCAAGATGTTACTTCTGGGCTAGATGTCCCCAGTGATGACAGCTTGTCCATCTCTCTTGCAGCAGCATAAAAACTGCCACTGTAAACTCGGTGAGTGAAACTGCTCTCAGAACTGCAGGGTGGTGGGGAGATGGCTGGTGAGGGAGAAGAGCCTCACGCACCACGTGATATAACCTCTACATTCAAGCGGTGGCGGAGGGGCCAGGACCCACCTCGTTGGGCCAGAGTTGGCCTCTGTGAGGAAGCTCCAGCTCCCGCAGCCCCAGATCCTCACTTCTTGGCCATTTTCTTACTGAAATGTTTCAGATTCCAGGAGCTTCCACATCTCCTGAGAGCCCATTCAGAAAGCCTGACACCCGTCTTTCTGTGTGGGCCTCAGCAGGCTGAGACCCCTCCCATGCTGAGGGCCCCCACAGGAGTTCTGGCTCCGCCCACAACAGCCTCCTCATGGTGCAGGGATAGACCTAGGCTTGGGGACATTAAATGGCCTGAGCCAGTGGCCTGCCCTGTAGACCTGCCAGGAAAAGGCGGAGAGGAAAGGGCCTGCTGGGCCCCTCGCATGTTTCAGAAGCTGTCAGGCTCACTCTCTGCTGCAGAGGAGTTTCTCCAGATAGCACTTCTGGGTCCTGTCCCGGTGTGAACCTTCCCCTCACGGGGGCACAGAAGACCTCCTCAAAGGCAGGGGGATCCAAGGTGCTGTGGCCCCTCAGAGCCAGGCTTAACATTCCCAGCCCCTCCTGCACCCCTCCCATAGCCCAGCAGATTGCCTTTCCAGCTTCTCTCCAGCTGGACAGAAGTGCCCCCCTTTCTGAGCACATGTGCACATGCACACATGGGTGTGTTTCCCTGGCCTTCTGAAGCCCAACTCTGGACTCCGGGGACTGCACACTCACCCCGCTGCCCGCCTGCAGCTTCCTGCCCACCACCCCTGCTGACGGCACTGTGTTCGGGGAGGACCGTGTACACACCTGTGCCTCCACCAGACAGGCCGACAGCCCTTCTTCTGGGCACCGCCAGCTCCCATCAAAGCTCCGCGCACCATGCTGGGGAGTCAGGAGTTCCTCTGCTTGCAGGCTGCCCCCTCACTTGGAGACCAGAGCCCGGCTGTGTGCCTCTTGGAGGGACAGTGTCCACCTGACGGTCCTCAGAAAGGAGTGGAGGTGTGATTGGTGCCAGGGAGCCCTGTTCCTCGCCTGGTGCCAAACCTGGTGCCCTTGTCATGTGTCACCCTGCCCTGAATACAGAACCATGTGTACATGTGATTTTGGTTAAACCTCTCTACCACTAGGCCTCAGTTTCCTCCACCTGTCACACAGTGACAACTGGTTTTCATCCTTGCAGGACCACCCTGAAGGTTAATAGTGACCCGTGTCTCATATGCTGGTGCCAGGCCACATTCTAGGCATTAGAGTACAACTGTCAAGATGGACAAGGGCCTCAGGCCTGCGTCTGACCCACAGCAGGCCCCCAGGACAACAAAGGATGACAGCACCTCCCTGGTGCCATGTAAGGTGTCCACTCCTCCTCACCCTCCCTCTCCCTCTCCACAGGGCCCACGGACCTCAGCATGAAAGGCGGGGCCTCCACCACCTCCACCACGCCTACACCCACGCCCTCCAGCAACAGCACCAGCAGGACCATGCCCACCGCTCAGCTTAGCCCGACGGAGATCAGTGCCGTGCGGCAGCTCATCGCTGGCTACCGAGAGTCTGCTGCCTTCCTGCTGCGCTCGGCAGACGAACTGGAAAACCTCATTTTGCAGCAGAACTGACCCCAGCGGCACCTGGAGTGCACTGCCCTAGGGAAGGGGGCTGTCCTGCCCGGACCCAGCTTCCTGCCTCACCAGTTGGTACATTCTGCTTTTTGAAAGAGGTGGGACCCAAAAGAGCTGTTTCTAGCCACACTCCAAGCACCTGAGACTTTGGGCACAAGGACACTTTTTTTTGGAATCTCACCACACGGGTGCTCTGACCTGCTTGGAAGAGGCCAATGGGGCAGCTTTGGAAGGGCTGGGCTCCCCTGACAGGGTGCTGGGGCCGCAGCTCTGTTTAGTATCATCTTTGTGGACCCTGATGTTAGAACCCCACTCCCAGATAATTACCTTTCAAGTCTTAGGTGAGCAGAATTGCATATTTATTGAGAAAAACAAAGTGGACCCTTTCTTCCTCTCCCCTTAGTAATTTATTTTTCTGAAAATGGATTCTTTTGTGTTTGTACAGATTGCCAGTCTGTGTCTGTCTGATCAGAAGGATGTCTCCCTGTGACCTAACATTCCATATCACTACACTGGCGTGGGCGGGGCCAGCAGGGTGGGGCTGCGGTGGGGCAGGTGCCAGGCGGGCTGTCCTCCTGCATGCCTGGCACCACCAAGCAGGAGGACCTCACCCACACCCACTGCAAAGCAAAGACAAACACATGCCCCCCCACCCACCCAATTCCATAGAAGCCCCAGCCATGGCCACCAGTAGTCTACCTCACACTCCAGCGGGGGCTTTTTCCAGGACGTGCCCTGAGCCTATTCTGACTGGCTGTCTCCCAACTCCCCCCGCACGGTGTGTCTGCCTGGGAGTAGTCCAGATGGGTAGCAGGAGCAGCTGGAGCCCACTGAGGGACCCAGCCCTGGCCCTCCCAGCTGGTGGACAGGACAGTGCACTGGGAGCCGGCAGCCACTCCATGGGGCCCTGGCCCTTGCCCCCAGAGTCTGGCTGACCCAGCCTCTCTCAGACCCAGGGCTCTCAGACACCTGCTGGGAAGTGCTGGCTTCTGCAGGGTGAGCCTCTGGCTGTCAGGCAGCCACTCAACAGGAAAGGCAGCTGTGAGCTCCTGGGCAGACTTGGGCTCCCATGCCCTGCCCCTGTGGCTGAAATAAAGGGACCGTCAACAACTGGAGAAGCCACTTGCATTCTCCTAAGACCAGCTCTTCTGGAGGGACCAGTCCTGGAAGAAACCCGTAATCCCTGGAGTGTGAAAAGGGGCAAACAGTTAAGGCTGGCCTGGTTTCCTTCCTCCCAATAGGCACTTCCTCTTGCTCAGTGCAATACCTACCAGTGCTGCTAAAACCAGGGATCTGCCCAGACCTCAGGAGGCCCACAGGGCCTCTCCGTGCAACACTCCGTAGCCATGACAGCAGCCCTCTGCTGCCCGCCCCTGCCCAGAGCTGGCAGAAGCCCTCTGTTGCCTTTCCTCCCTCAGAGCAAAGAGGCCCCAGGGGAGCCAGGGCCGAGTACAACCCTAGGACAGCTACTGAGAGCCACCTGACCCCAGAGCAGGCACCCTTTCTCAAACCAGCTTCTCTGCGGCCAACTGCCTCCTGGCACTGTGGCACACCGCACTCAGGAGGGCCGGAGATGGGGCTCCAGCATGGGTGTCCCATCCCCGCCTCAGGTCCAGAAACTCTGACCAGTAGGGTGGCCCACTCTGCTTACTTCCAGCCCCTAGAGGTTGGGGGTGGTCTTTTTTAATCTCTCAAGTGGCCTCCACACCCCATCCCACCACACCACCTCTGCCTTCCATCTGACCCATCCGCAGGCCCCTGGTCAGGGCCGGGACACTCAAAACTCCCCCTTAGCACAGCACAAACCCCAGTGCCCAAGGCATCTCCCACACCCCCGCCATCCACTCGTCCATCCACCCCCTGCTCAGTACACTCCCTGAATTTGAATTTGTGTAAATATTTATTTTTGTGTGTGAACAATATGACAAAGTAATCGGTAGATCTTTTGCAAAAATGTTACCCCCGGCAATTTGTGAGATCTTAATGTTAAAAACTGGCAGAGACAATCGCCGCCTTAGAATCCTTAGTTATCAATTGCTTAACATGTCATCTCTCCCTGCAGAGGCAGGGCCCAAGCCAGACAGGAATGGTTTGCTTTTCTTGACAGACAGGAGTGAGGAGGACTGGGCAAGGGGCTCCCGCCACCACCACACAAGGGACTATGTCTAAAGATCACATAAATTACAGCTTCTAGTCGCATTTTTCTGAGTTCAGGCTGCCCTAACTGACCACATTCAGCCGACCTAATGCTGCAGTGAGAGTGGAGGTTCCGTGTGTTTTAAAGAGAAAGGAAAGGAAAGGAGCGCCGGTGGCGCGAGTTCACAGGGGCTGCCAGCAGCCCCTCCAGGACGGATTCTGAGGTGGGGTCCTTCCCACCCAGAGATGGCGGCATCAGGAGCAAGTTACTACGTGGAAACAGGATTCCATTAGCTAGTTCAGTCAGGGAACTTGTTCTGTTTGGTTTTTGTTTTCAAAGATGCAGCTTCAACCCTGTCCCTCTCCTCCCGACTTGGAGGGCACCCAAGGGCTGGTTCTGCTGACCCTCACCCCCACCGTCACTCGAGACGGCCTTCTCCCAAAGCCCTGCCCCACAACCACTTAAAATTCTCAAGGAGGGAGGGCCTCAGGGCACAAATTAGTCATTTGGGATCCAAAGTTTAAAAGGTGAGAGTGGAACACACCAATTCCAGAGTCCGTTCAGGGGGCTGACCCGGAGAGAAGGGTGGAACCGAGACTGGGGATTGGTCTCCGCGGCAGGTCGCCCAGGAGACCAGCAGCAGCGCGATGCACCTGAAGTCGCTTGCCCTCTTCCCTTGCACAGATGGACAGCGCACATCCCAGACAGCACGGAAGCGGGACAGGTGGGGGCTCGGAGGGTTTTAGAGGATTTCAAACAGGTGGATCCCAGCCATCCCTACTCCCAAGGGCCACTTATGACTCCAGGGTGGTTATAGGATTAACTACCAGTTCATTTTCAAAATGCTGCTTTGAACTCAGAGGGTTGATACATTTAATTTGTAATTTTTTGTAAAACTTTTTACAAGATAGTAAAGTATTTCACCAGAATACCAGTTTCAATCCGTCCATGGTCTGATTTTTATATAATTTAGTGGTGCTTTAGAAACTTTGTTTTTGTTGTTTCTGGGCTAAACAGCTCTATCTTTTTTCGCCTGTATCTACCTAAGACCAATGTGAACCTTTGTATTTTTGCTCCTAATTTTGGACTCAGTGAAAGTGTACTGTTTACATGTACAGATGCCCCGGTCCCTGTGTGTTCTGCAAGACTCGCTCTTGAGGGGGAAGGTGCACCTCACTAAGCTCATCTGCTTAGCAAAGCCACAAAACAAAACCTCTCACTTTTTAACCTATGTTTCCACCTAAAAACAAAGATGAAAACCCTATACCACATGGAAGTCAGATTTACTGAAAAACACTTTTCCAATAAGCTCAGAAAAATCTCCGGGCAGCCCATGGCCCACATGTGTCTACCATGTGGTCCATTGAGAAGCAGGGCTCAGAACAGAGACCTCCCGTGGCCGGCGGTCGGTGACTGCGCGGGCAGATGACAAGTGAAAGCAGGACTTCGCTGCAGAGCTGTGGGATGGATACAGTTCTGGCAGCCTGGGGTGGGAAGGTCAGGATGACTTGTGACCTTCAGGGCCAAGCCACCCAGCATTTAGGGACAACCCAAGGTCATCAGTCCTCTGGCATAACTCAGACAGGTTTTTGGAATATCACAAGTTCACTATCCGAGGCGGGATTTTTAAGACTCTCCAGTGCAGACGGCACCAGCCCTTCTTTAGGGTTCGACACATCACCTCTGGGGAGGGGCAGGGGGTTCCAGACGATAAGCATATGGCACTTAAGGCAAACAGTGGACAGCACCAACTTTTAAAGGTGACTCCTTAGTACTTAATCAATGGCTTCACCTCTAAATTATATTTTTACAGATATGCACCTATGCAACTTAATGTGGCTCTTCTAAGCAGGTGAGGACTTCCTCTTCAACGCTCTATAAAAATTCTTTGTGTTCTATATAGTGAGTTTTTCCAGTAAATGTGGCTTAATATTTTAATTCTTAGACTGTGTCTTCTTCTCTATGTGATGCAACTAAATTCTGTTTTGTTTGTGGAATGACTAGCACAGGCCAACTCCCTCTCCCCTCACTTAACGAAAGACCAATGAGCTGTTAATTGAGCTGTTATCTCCATGGTATTACTTGCTAAATGCACTGATTTCATAAGTATGTGGAATCCTTTTTCTTTTGAATCTGTATATCATATATAAGACTGAATCTACTTAATAAACACCGAATAACAAACCGAATGCTGTATTTCCACTGTGTCCTCGAAACAGCAGCTCTGCCAGCCACACCTCTTCCTCCCAGATCCAGTTTGGCAGGGCAACAGCTTTCTACTAGTAGGTCCCACCTTTTTCCCTCGCCATAAAGCCAGCACACGAAGTCCTCGGGTAACGTTCCTTGAACTAATGAATTTGTCTTCTCCTTCCCTAGCGCTCACCAAGTGCCGGCGGGCATGGTGTCCAAATCCCTCAATCCCCTTCCCAGGGAGGTGCCCTCACCTCCACTTACAGATGAGTTGGCAGGGGTACAAGGGTGGGGGGTACCTCCCCTAAATTCAGCCAGTGATCCAGCTCGTTCCCTGTAAACTACACCATTCCCACTCCCTTTACCCCAGCGTGCAGCTCTTCATCAGACAGAAACCAAACTCACCCACCAGTCCCCAAGTGCCATCTTGGAAAACTGCATCCCTGGTCTTGAACCTTCACTCCTTGACGTCCTGCTGGGCCCAAATCCCCGGATCCCACCGTGAAGGAAACAAAAGGGCTCTTTTCCCCACAGACGTTTACTTGTGCACTGAGGTTTTGTCATCCTACATTGGTATCATTTAGGTTAAACTTTAAAAGAAAGCCTGCAGGAATATGGGTAGAAACAAAACTGTCACATGTTTAAAAACAGTTTTGAACATGTGAGCTAAATGCAAAAATACAAGTTTTACTGCTACACACAGCACTACATGAAGGCTGTTTTCAAAACATCAGTTTTCGGAATGGCAGAAGAATCTCTTTAAAATATAAATTCTGTGCAGCGCTAAGTATGCAAACAAAAGGAAAGGGGCCAACGGTTTGAAGCCACCACACCCGGAGAATGCACTCTGGGGCTAAGCTTTATAAGGATAGTAGCAAGAAGACACCTGGGCACCCTATCTTTTCACACGCACGTGTGAATCCTAGTGATTCACTAGGGATTCACTAGGGAATCCTAGTACTACCATGAAGACACATCTGTCCTACTGAATGTACTGCCACTGAGAATCACCAAGGGACCATAAACCCCCACAACCTGGGACAACACATCCACAATCCACAGCAGCCACACACAAACTGAGCCGGTTAAGTGTGACAGCACTTACCTCGGGTGAGACGCCACAGCTCTGAGAAGTTGGAGGGCGACAGAGAAGTGCTGCTTGATCCCAGTCTGGCATCTTCCGTGGAGCTCCCGACCACTGCTGGTAACAGTGTACAGAACGTCAAATGGGAATGCCCCCCGCCCCCTTAGAGCAGGGAAGTCAAATTTACACAGTGACCAAACAGGCGACCTTCATTTGCTTCACTCAGTGACAGAAGGGGAAGACCATGCTCGTCACTGCATTTTAAAAATAATTTAAAATGCACTAGGGAAGCTTAGTAGTTACAGAAAACGGAAGAATCCTTTGCAAAGTCACCTCTCCCCAACTTGATCTTCCATATAAACCCAGATTAGTTTTATCATCAGTCAGGGGGCATCTGAATGATGGGCCCCAGCTGCCTACAGAGCTCGTGTGCCATCTGAAAGAGTACACACAACTCATGTGCACGCGAATTCCTGCAAGGGGAGGGCTGAGACCTCCCATTAGGCTCTCAAAGAAGCCCGTCCCCTGAAAGGCCAAGAGCCACTGCACTGACAGCTGTTATGTTGCTTTAAAAAAAGAAAAAAAAAAAAAAAAAGGTGCTTCCGTGTCCATCTTTTGGTAGAGATGTTCATTCCAAGCTTTCAAATTGATGCAGAGAGGAGAGGGAGCAAAGGGCACTGTCAGGCTTTGGTTTCGATCTTCATTCTCTAAGGCCACAAAGCCCACCCTGTCACCTTACGACACCCATACCCAAGGGCAACACAGCCTGTGCCACCTCCTCTCAGGGCACACGGCAGGCAGATGCTGGGCCCCCTGAGGCCCCCGATGTAGAAGGGCTACTCTATTAAGCACACGCACCCCTCTCAAGCACAGTCTGACCTCCCCTAGAGCAGGTTGGACATAAAGCAAAGGAACACCTCAACAGGCAAGATACTATTTTCATGTTCTGAAACATTAGGTTTCCTCGTCCTTCGGACAGTAAGTAAAATGTCTCCCCTATCACTCAGTCTCTAAACTCCGTACTGTGCATTCAACACTGCAGCATGAGGCCACCAGCCAGATGTTCCCTTAGACACCCACACCTCCATGGCTCCTCTTTGTGGTGAGGGTCAAGCAAGTGAGTTGACAGGAGCTGTACAGGTTTCTACAGTAAATTTATATAGTAGTTGTCTGGCTTGGGGCATGCTAACAGTCTGGAGTACTTTCTTCGTGCAAGGCCCTAACAACTTCATGAGGTAGGAACTGTTGTCTCCTTTCAGCAACGAGGTTGGCAGGGTGACAGAGTAACTCAACCACAGCAGCGGTGGCTGCAGGGCCTGCCCTCTAACCCACCACACCATTCTGCCTCCCTGATGAGATCACCTCTGGATTCTAATGGATTCTAAACTCCTGCAGACTGCATGGACAGATTCTGTGACACAAAGGCACACATACACATCCTCACTACCAGGCGGCTGCCCAGTCACCACCGAGCCCAACCAGAACTTCTCCAACTGCACCTGTAACAGAACCACAAAACTGCAGCCCGAACTGCCCCCAAAGATGTCCCACTACACAAAGCCTATTTTCTCCAGTTCACAGGAAACAAGTTAACAGATCCTGCTTAATTCATCTTCACTTCCCATCATTTTTTATACTTTTGGCATATTTATATACTCAGGTCCTGCCAAGCACAAAACCATGTATTTAAGTGCTTTGGATAAGCCTGAGGACTGAGCAGTCAACCCCTGCAGGCTGGCATACACTCAGCCTCACTTAAGCAGCATCAGACCCCACCTTGTGCCAACTCCTCCCTCACTGCTGCCGGCTGCTGCGCAGAGTCGCTGTGTTTATGGCTTTTCAAGGTCGGAACCGTTCACCCTCCCCACAGATCATCAGCCATTAGGAAGCTCTCGGGCAATCTCAGCCTCATGGAGGCAGCTGAGATGAGCATCCTCATCACTTTAATTCTGCTTTCCAGTGCACACTGCGGTAAAGTTTGCCACGTCATGCAGAGTCTAAAGACCCGTGAAACTGCCAAATTGTACTTTTAAGTCTCACCGCACAGAAGCGCTCCTTACAACATCATGAGCCCCGGAGCCAAGGTGAGCGAGTTGGCACTTGTCCCTTTAATGCTGCTCCTACACTCCAGTCTGACCTTCCTTCCCACCCCTGTGGGGCAGCCACAGAAGATGACCGAGACCACAGCGCAGGTTGTACAGGTTTATTTTTCCAAAACCACAAGAGACATAAAAGAGCAGTACTTTCCCTGGGCAGCCCCACGGACCAGACCAGTTTCAAACTGCACCCGAGTGGCCCCAAGGGTCACAGCAGAAGGAAGAAGAGGATCAAACACACTTGGGCCTCTGCTCCCTGTCTTTGGTAAACAGACTCTTGAAATTGACAACTTGGATTTGGCCAATACTGCATTTAAATCACCACCACATTGCCAACTTCTCACTTAGGCTTCAGATGTCAAGACTGCCACACTGGATGAAATGGGAGGGGGAAAAAAAAAAGACCTTTCAGTGAAACGAGATCTGCTGCAGTGACACCGATTTTGTACTTCACGCAGAAGCTCTCACACAGGGAGACTGAAATTAAACAAGGGGTCTCAACTCTGCAAGAAGTGGAGATACAAGAAATAAGGCAGGAAGCAAGGTGAGGAAAGACATCTATGGAGACATCCACTTGTTAGAAATGTGTTAGGAGAGAGGCAGGCAGCAGGCCTGGCTGTTTCTTCCCCTACCTGCTATCAAAAGCATGTCAAAAGGAGCCCTGTGGCCCCAGGAGAACACGGTCCCAGGTATTGCTGACAGGGGTGGCCCTGGAGCTAGATCTAAGAAGGCCCATCTGTAGGCTGCCCAGGGCACTCACCCTTGAATTCAGAAGCACTTAACACTGGTGGTGGTGATTTGTCACACATGGCAGTGAACAGCCAGTGAAGATTGGAGGAGAGATGTGAGGAGCAAGACGCATTTTCTCAGTAGTGGGCAGGCAGGCTGACTGGCTCTGCAGGCTACAGCAGGTCCACCAGGTAACCCATGACAAGGCACCGGACCACCCTGGCAGATAACAAGTCAATCACTCCACCCTCAGGTCGGGCAGCACAGCATGCAGTGGCTCTGACACAGGTGGAGAAAAGTCTATCACACCATTTTAACGCAATGATGCCCAAGACGTCAAGTAAGGGAGAGACGTTCATGTTCTCTGTACAATACATCCATTTACAGAATCGGCCAGTACTGTGTACAACATATAAATACATGATAAAACATTAGAGGTGCATAGAGCATACTTACAGAAGCCCAAAAATTCACTTTATACATCCAAGGATAAAGAGTTAAAAATATAAAAATAAGAAACACACACTGCTTTGAAATGTAAAATGACTTTCACATACACAGGTGCGTGGAGATGCCCGCTCCCATTTGAGTCCAAAGTGATGAGGAGGTGTCAGGCAGAGGCATTCACCTGCCGAACATCTGGACATCTGACTCACGAGGTCTACAGATGGCATTTTCAGACAGACAACCTTACGCCCGACCCCATTGTCCAAGCAGGTCTATTCAAGGTTCCAAAAAGCTCTTGTGGGCCAGTGAATTGTAATGAGACAGCCAAGTCCCAAATTTGCTTCAGCAACAGAACCAAAGGTCAAAAGAGCTCCATCAATTGGCATCAGGATGAACCTTGACCCTGAGGTCAGCAGGTGCTTGAGCCCCCTGGTGGGCAATGCAGGGAGTTACCTTAGCCCTGGGCTGGTTCTTTCCCAACCATCAGCTCCCCCAGTAGCACAAGGAAAGGTGGCGGTGAGGGAGCAGTGGAAGACTGACATTTCTACTTAGTTTGGGTAGGTTAGTTCCCTCCACGGAGAACACAACCTTCCTTCTTCAGTTTCAAGTCCCTCTGGGTGTCAGGCAGGCTCCCCACGCCGCACCAGGCTCTAACTGTCTACACGAAGGCTCAGCTGGCCTGTTGGGCTTGAGCAGCCCAACAAGTTGCCCTGTGGGAAACCCCTCCAACAAGACGGGAAGGTTGGTAAGTGACAGAGAGGGTCTTTAGCACTATAAATTTTAGGGAGAGGCAAGAGCGCTCCTGCCTCAAGAGACAGAGTCTATATATCAATGATATTCTGTATACAGATTTAAGATCAATCATTATCAAAATACACACACTAAATATACAACTTTTCCAATGGCCATAATTTATTATCTCACCACAAGGCACAATACACAGAGCTTTGAGGGTCCAATACAGTCATCGTGACAGAATGCACCACAGCCCTGGCACATGATCATGGCTTTCAGGCTGCACGCACACTGGAGCGAGATGCTCTCCACTGTGCTGCTGTCGGTGAACATTTGCAAGGAAAGTGATGCACTGTGGCTCGCACCGAAGTTAGCTTTGTGGCTCAGCTGCACCACACTTCCAGCAAGGCCTTTGGGAAAGGTTGGGGAGCTGGAGGAATAATTAAAGCTGGTGGAACTTAGCTGGAGTTTGGATAGCTTCCCATAAAATGCTTGTTTGATGTTGAGTTGGGAAGGGATAGAAGAAGGCTCCAGAGGCTGACTGAGCCCTTTCCCAGGCTCTCGGGGCAATTTCCAGAAGGGCAGGTCAAGGACAAAGGGCATTGCCTGCAAGTGATCCACCAGATCCCGAGGACCAGGCACTGCTGCATTTCTGTTCTCCACATTCGCCTTGAGAGGCACCCCCACAAAAGTCTTCTCACTCTTGATGCTGCCAACAGAGGCAGGTGGTGGCTTTGGAGCCCAGTCCTCCCTGGCAGTCTGCACCCCACCAGACACAGAGATTTTACTTGTCCCCAACTTCCTAGTGGGAAAACCAGGAGGGGCGTCAGCGGGCAGTGGTGTTGGCTCCACAGGCCGAGGGCATTGAAGGGCTGCCGCCAGGTTCCTAGAGCCAAAGAGCTTCTTCCCTTGGCCTCCGGCACTGTTCTGATCACCCAGGCCCTGACTTATCTGATCAGGACCCACGGAGACCACATTTGGAGATGAGAAACAAGGGGCTCTCGAGGTAGTGAGATTTCCTGGACTTTTGCCTGGGGCAGCATCTGAATCACTGCACTGTGGCAGATCACAGCCTGCCTTCTGTTCTTCAAAACTGAAAGAAGAGAACTGCTCTTTGGAATCCACTTCCACTTTCCCAAAGGCAGCTGTCAGATTTGTCACTGGATACAGGGATTCTGAACTTGGGACCATCTTGGAAATCTTTTGGGGTGTTCCTGGAGTCCGGGTGGCCTCCAGCCTGGCAAGACCAGAGTTTGCCTCATGGCTGTCAGGGCTGCAACTGCGAAATGCGCCACTGCTACTCCCAGCATCTCGCAGAGATCCCGTCCGCTGCTCTTTCGCAAGCGGGAGTCGTGGGCGTTCAGGTTTGCTGCCAGAGAGGGTTGGAGGAAGAACCTTCTCCAGGGGCAGGTTGCCCTGGAGTAACTGCATTACGAGTGGATTAGTGGCCTCCACTGAGGACCCAGGCCTGCCCAGGGATGCAGGTCTTGGCTGGTACTCAGCACTGGCCAGCAGCAGGGAATCTGGGATCTTCTGGGGAATCGCACACACGCGAGACACCCAGCTCTGAGGAGCAGCAATCCTGTCTGTCCTTGTAACCAGACCCTGGTCACCATTCACCTTGGAGAGAATGGCAGAGTGGTCCCAATCGTGTTTCCCCTCCTTGTCCACCACTGAGGATCCCTTCATCACCGTGGCTTCACAGGGGTCAGCCTCGCTGCTCTCCTCAGAGAGGTGGCCGTCAAAGTCAGAGGCTGTGTCTGTGGACTCGCCATGAGGACTCAGTGCTTCAGAGTCTCCATCGATTTTCAGCTTGTCACCGTCCACCTGTTTGCAGTTGCCTGTGCTGTCAACGCAGTCCCGAGATGTCAAAGCCCAGAGTGAAGGACAGCTGGGCAGATCTAGACCCTCTTCAGCTGTCAACCCCTCAGGCAAAGCAGGAATGAGGGGAGCTGCCTTCTCCCACTCCTCTCCGACCTGGGGCTCAACAGGTGGAACGTTCTGTTTGGAGCCTGGTTCGGGCTGTCCCACTGCCGCCTCCTGTGACAGGCCAGGCATCCAAAGAGCAGCACCATCAGAGACAAGGGCCCTGGTTTTCAAGTCTTCTTTTCTGGTAGCACTTTCCTTCTTAGGTGGGCATGAGTCACCAAGTCCTAATTCATCAGATTGTCTGTCCTCTAGGCAGCCAGCCACTGATGATTCAGGTGTACAGCTGGGGGTCACATTCACAGGATCCTTCATGGTTGCATTATTGTCACTGTCCAGAGCCTGGCCAGTTCTGTCTTCTGCTACAACATCCCCCACCAGAGAATGAACAGGACCGCTGTTGGCGGGGACAGTGGGTCCTTGCTCCTCATTATCCCTTTCCCAAGAAGTGGTACCAGACTCACATTCAGTTCTAACATCTAAATGCAACAGAGGCTGCTCAACTGCTCTCTCAGGTGCTGGGGTTTTGGAGGAATATGGGAGCAAAGCCTGGCATGGCTGGTCCCCAGTGGGGGCAATGGGGAGTTGGGAGGCATCTTCTGGGTTGCTTGTGTCTGGCGCCCTCTGTAGTAGGCAGCTCTCCTCTCCTCTGAAAGAGGCCACGTGCTCCCTCCTGGCTCTGGGTGCAGCAGTCCCAGCCTGGGTGTGCTCCTCATTCAGAGGACAAGGCGGCAGTAGTTGTGTTCGCTGTAGATCTGACGCACACTCTCCAGTGGTTCTGGGGGCTCCCCTGGGCTCAGGGTGGCCACAGGCCTCACCACCATCACCACTGCTGCTGCCTCTGCCACCTCCCTCATCGGTGGCCCTGCTGCCACCTCCACCCGGGCCACCCCCCCCTCCGATGGCAGTAGTGGCCGCCTCTCGATGGCAGTGGTGGCCTCTCGCCCCTCGGACCTGCAGAGCACGGGCTTTAATGTCTGCGAGGGTCCTGGCGCCAGTCCAGCCCCGGTAGGAGGACTCCGTGATGGGGACAATGCGGGGGCATATCTGGTAAGTGGGCTGACCTTTAACCACCCAGGGTGGTTTGATACGTGAAAGTTGTATCTGCAAAAGAAGAATTAGAAATCAGTTTTAATTGACTGGGTGTTTAGACCTAGGCACTGTAAAGCTAACTTAGGATTCTAATAGCTTAGGGTCTATGGCTTAGACAATCAAATCATTTTCCTTAAAAGTTAAATCATCATGGTCAAGCTCCTGTCCACAATACCACACCATTCCAAGAAGGTTCTGCTCAAAGGCTGTTGTTACACGCTGCACTTCTAAATTTACTTCCTGGTGGGATCATGCGAGCCACTATACAAAGAATCTACCACTGCCTAATAAAAAAGTTCAAAACCCCACAGGAGTCTGACCTCTAGAGATAACTTCAGCAGAGTGAACAAGCAAGTGCAGCAGAACAGAACCTCATTCCCCTAATTGTCAAATCGGTCTCAGGAGTGGCTCTCTTGTAGAGGACTCTACACACCCACATGATCAACGCAAGGGCCTGGCAAAGGGGCTCCACAAATCTCCTGGCCCTCAAGGGGAAGGGGCCTCCTACCCGGATAGGCGGGACTTTGGGCTCCTCTTTGGTGGGCTGTGGCTTTTCGGAGTGAACACTTTCAATTGTGTTACGAAAGGACTGACGGTCTTCAAGCCGGGGCTTCTTTTCGGGAAAGGATGCAGAGGCAGCCTCCTCAAAGGACTTCCTCTTCTGATCCTTAGGTTCCTGATCAACAGTCTCCTGGTGCAAGCTGGGAATTCTGTCTGGAGACGCAGAGGCCTGTGCCAGGTTGTCTGGATCGGCCTGGATCCGAGAAGCCCCAGTTTCCACCACGAATCTGGGACCCTCGGTGTCAGGTGCCACAGAGGATGTGCCAGGCAGGTGGAGACTGCCTGTCCCTGCTGAGTCAGTCTTAGCCTCCCCATCCTTGTAGAGGGGAATGTCTGGTGCCACAGATTGTGCACCTTTTACAACCCCTCCTTGGTCTAGCTCCTGTTTTTTGTACAGATTCCTTCTAGCTCTGGTTCGGAGATCTGGCCGAGAGCGTTTCTTGAAATGCCCGTCTCGCTGCCGGGTGGCCGGACCACGCTGTGGCCGTGCTGATTCACCTGAGACACGCAAGTCACTCTTGATTCCAGCCTCCTCTTGGCCCATGTTCTGCTGCAACAACTCTTCTCTGGTCAAACCCAATCTGCAAACCAAACGCACACTATCAGTTACAGGGCAGAGAAGCCATGTCTATTTTCTATGAATGACACGCCCAAATATTAGATATCTTAGAACAAAATAGATCTTCGGTGCAAGCACTACCCATAGGAAAACCCCTGGTAGCTTCCCTACGAATGGCATTAGGCTACATGAGCCAAGTCACCGCAACCCCCACATTCCCATCCAACCCACAAGTACGCATGACTTTGTGTCTTTATCCCCCAAAAGCTGGACCAACACTCACAGCAACCAAGTGCCTTACTTCTGTCCATAGTAGTCCTCAAAGAATTTCTCTTTCCATTGTTCCACCTTCTTCTCCTTCTCCATTTCCTGTCGTATTCTGACTTGCATCTCATGAGTGAATTCACCTGGAGAGAAGTAACGCTTTCTGAGCTCATGCACTCGGGATATTCATGTGTCTTACGGAAAGCAGCTCTACCTCCTCAGTTTTCGGTGACTTTGGTGAATTTAGAGATTTTTTTTTTTACCCTCCCTATCTTCACGCTGGTTCTCGTCTCCTCCAAAGAATCTCTAACATCATCTCACTCAGGACAGAACTAACATGCCTGTTACAAGGGAAATTCATTCTTCCCTAGGGTGATTAGTCATCAAACAGCAAGCAACACACTTCAAAAAAGCAAATAAAAAACCAACCGAACAAAAGAACCATTCTTACTTCCTGTGCAGAAAAAAGTTAACCTAGCAGGCCTGGCTGCACACCCTTAGAAAGGCCTGCTTACACAGTTGGCCCTTGGCTGACATCTAGGAACCTGGATTTGGGGAGGGTTCCCGTCCCCTAACTGATATGAATGGCTCACTGTGCTTAAACTGTTTCTGTAAACAAGACAGTTTATGACGAGCACCTGCTTTCCTTTGGGGAATCTGGAATTTGGGTATGTGCCAGGCACAAGCATGCTACAAGATTAGCTCCCAATAAAACCATGGGCACCAAGTCTTTAATAAGCTTGCCTGGTAGACTACATTTCACACGTGTTATCACAACCCATTGGTGGGGGAACTGAGTGCGCATCCTGTGTGACTCCACTGGGAGAGGACCTTGGAAGCTTGCTCCTGGTTTCCCTGGATTTCACCCCGGTCTTCTTTTCCCTTTGCTCATTTTGTTCTGCATTCTTTTGCTGTAAGGAACTATAGCCATGAAGACGACTATACCGAGCGCTGTGAGTCCTCCTAATGAATCAATGAACCTGGAAAGCGTCTCAGGGACCTTCCAAGACACTCCCCTTGTTCCTTCCCCACAAAATTACATTAGGAGAAGCTAACAATCACTCCAAGTCACAATGTCTAAAATAGAGCATCTAATGAAGATTAATGTGAAGTTCAATGCCATGGTGCACTTTCTTCCACCCATCCAGACAACACTATATATGCTTACTGGAAAAAAAGAAAAGGACTGGACAGTTTTAATAATGAAGAGGCAATGCAGATGGACACACACGGACGGACACACACACACACACAGCAGTGAGAGCCTCAGTACTCGGAGCCTTCTTTAGAGCTACAGAGCACACCGACACCTGCCACGTTCATCAGTATTCTGAGGAAAGCCTGCATTATGCTAAATATCCCTTGGGAAAAAAAGAAGAGATTGGTGAAAATGAGTGTTTGAGTTTTAAATACCAGGAGACCAGTGATGCCACCCATGGCAGGCACCTCTCAAGCCATCAGAGATGAGAACCTCTACTCACCATCAGCCAGGCGCTCCCGCCAGCTCTGGGCCGCATGGGTGAAAAACTCATTATTCAGTGCACTGCTGCTGAGACGCAGCAGGCCATCTGTCCCCACCTAGAAGGATCAGGCAAATAATCCAATAAATAAAAAACTTACAATGACAACAGGAACCTAGAGAGAAGCAAAGAGGAGGCTACCTATCCGTACCTGTCTGTCCACTTCTGGAAGCAGGAAGAGGAGTTGCTGCTGGAAGTGGGATGGCAGGGCGTGGAAGGTCCGAGAGTTTATCAGGGCTCGGAGGTTGGTGTTGACAAGAATGGACCCAGGTGTCTCAAAATCTATCTCTTCCCCTCTGTTGCGCTTCATTTGGCCTATGATTTTTGAAGCAAAGTAAAAAGCAAGGTATAGATTTTCAGCTTCTTAAACCAAAAACTAAATGCTAACTGAGGGGGAAAATCTCTGGTGGCAACAACTGAGCCACCCAGAACTTACTGGCACACAATATGCTCAACTACCAGTCCACCCGAACCTGCATGTCGCCATTACTCTTTCCACTGCCATCAAACCTGAGAGCACGCTTGCGCTGGCCTCCTCTCAGAGAAGACTGCACCAGGCTGTATCACAGCCTGAAGAGGACACTCTTCCCACAGAGAACCAGGCAGGGGACAGGCTCTGACCTTCCCTCCAAAGCTAGAGAACAGGTTCCACAAGTCAACTGGTGAAATGATGGAAGTTGTTTAAAGCAAATCAAGTGAGCATACACGGGCAAATCTATAGAAGCCTCGTTGTGAATGCACTGAGAGGTATGACCTCCGAGCAGGAAGGTACTAAGAGTTGTTTAAAGCCCACTGAAATGTCGATACTTCTCACAGAAGCCTCAGGAAATGTTACTTTTACTTTAAAAAAAATCACTTAGAATAGAGACCTGTGAGACTTCAGATTTAGCAATGCTGATCAGCTGGAAAAGCAGACTTACTTTCCACTTGGGCAATGTTTTATTTTAATTTTCACAAGCCAAAACGAGTTCTCTTAATGGTTTCTTGTGACCCACTTACAAATAGCCTGTACGTGGGCTTTGAGCTATAAACCCTCAAAGAGCCAATAGCATACTGGCGTTGCAAGGAGCCCTACAGGGTGTGGAAGGCGCGTACTACTGAACGTGTCTGCATCTTCCAAAGTCAACGCAGGCTTCCATTCAACATGCTGACTGAGTTGTAGAAAGGGCACCTGACAGACTAAAATGCTGAGAACAAATGTGGCAGGGTGTTATCAAGGAAAGAAAATGGATGTTGGACTTCTTCACTGAGAAGCTCAGAAGTAGTTTTCACTCCCTCAAACACTGACTAAATGGTGCCACCAGGGCAGGCACAGCCTAGGCCCTGCAGGGACAGACAAGGAGCAATGTGGCACCACGTCTGCCCACAAGTTCTCTCTCAGTCTAGCAGAGAAGATCTACATATGGAATAGGCAAAATTCAAGGTGAAAACAAAAAACAGGGCCACCCAAGATAAACCACTAAAAGAAACAGAGTAGACTTCCTGTCACTTGGCCTGCGGGGCCCCCTTTACAGGCAGAAAAATGAGTGCCAAGCCACTCACCTGTGGCTGGCTTCCGGAAGCCTCTCAGGAGCGGGGCAGGGTCCCGGGCGACCTCAGCCTGGCCACGAATAGCAGTGCTGCCCAGGGCCAGAGAGCCGCTGCTGCTGCTGGATGGGCTGCCGCTCTCGCCATCGGCGTGGCGGCCTGAGAACCCTGAAGGCATAGCATTCCACTGGTCAAAAGCATCACCCCCACACCCATGTCTCCCGGACAAGCTTACTTCTCTCAGTTCTCCCTGAGATGCTGCCAGCGATACTATACTGGGTGCTTCCATGGCCCAGCCTTGGGCTGTGACAGCTCAACACCTGATGGGCTGGCTTTAAAATATCACGTAAGAATACCGAACTGCTCGCTCAGTGTGTACAGCACTGCACCTTTTACAAGCACCTGCACTGCACACTCCTTCATTGGACCCTCACAACCTCCCTGTGAGGCAAATGGGAGCGTACAGCAGAACCCAACACTGGCACCTAGGTCAGGTCTCACCACCACAGCGGGCTGCCTGCCAGAGGAGGGGCTCCTCACTCTATTGGCATCACACTACCTACAGGTCTGAAACTGCTGCCAGAGGGAGGCAGGTGCCAGGACCCGAGGAAGGAGCACCACAATCAAGAGTTTACACGTACCTGATGCAGATTCCACGTGGGCCCCGTTTACCTTCAGAGGAGTCAGGACAACCCGAGGCAGCATCACCCCAGTCTTTTTCTTCGGTTTGTTTGCCTATATTCCCAGAGGGAATACAGAAAGAGCCTGAGTCACCTGCAAGGCCACAGCAGCAGTCCCCCTCGACTGAATCTCCACTCACTGTCTTATAAAACCAGTTTGTATTCGACCAGCGTGGGCAGATAACGCCGACGGCAGTAGTGACTGTTACTGGGCCAGGTGCCGGCCCCTGTGCTGCACATTACCCAAGCTGAAAAGAATATCATTATCCCCATTTTACACGTAAGGAATTTGCCCAAAGACCCATAGCTAGTGAGTGAAAGGACCGTAATTCAAACCGCTGATTTCCAGGCTCACGCTCTCCCCACTCTGCACTGTGCTCTACTTCCCCCTGCATTATCCAGCCGTGGTAAAGAAAAAACACAAATCACTGCTCTCAGACCCACTTTTTCTACGACCCACTTTTAAAGGGTACTAACAGGTAGAGACCAAACTGATTTTCTCTACTCTGCAAACACGCCTGCAGTTAACCACAGGAAGGAAGAGTCCTGTCCGTGCCTGGCCTCACTTATCCCCCAGCCTGGTCACCAGCTCTCCTCCCTACCTGTGAGGAAGCTCTGTAGCTATCCCTGGGATTGGAAAGAGGACGACTCTGAGATTCCGTAGAGCAGGATGCATTCGAAGATGTTTCATCAAGTGATACTGGAAGGGAGGGAAATAAGTTAGTCCTTAGCAACTGCTTATGGCTCTTCCCCCACCTTGTTAAGGGCACTTACCATCATTTTCACCACTCACAGTGCTGGTTTCATTAGATCCACAGCTCTCCACGTCAGCTGTGTCCTCTGGCTCTTCTCCCTCCACTGTGGCCGGACTGCGAGACCACTGCAGGGCATCCTTCTGTGACAGCCAAGGGAAACTCAGGTGAGCAAAATCCTACAAGCTCAGCAGTCACCTCTAAATGTGTACTGCTTCTCCCTCCTAACCAATCATTCCCAGCAAGTTCTTTTCATATAGCTATCAAGAAAGTTAGATAAAACTTTGCATCCAATCATTCATTTAACATTTATGAGGTGCCTCCTTTAAGTTAGACCACGCTAGTTTAGGGGAGAGGGTAGTTACTGGAGTGGGAAACAGGAGCCTGCCCTCAAGGAGCTGAATGGAGCAGGGGAGAAAATCAAATCTACTATACTACGAGGCACAGTGAGAGCGGCACACAGAGAAGAGGAGCTGCGAGGAGAAGGCATCTAAGTCATTAAGTTTGAGGGAAGAGGGCACAGAGGAAAGTAAGGAGCTGAGTTTTAGAAGATATTAGCTTAAAAAATTTTAAGTTAAAAAATAAAGAAACAAAAGACATTAACTAGTAGGCTAACAGGTTGGCGGTGGTGTGAAAGGAGGGAGTCCTAGATAACGGGATGAGCAATGAAGAAGAGCATTCCAAACGCAAAGAAACTGTGCATTTCGATAGGTCTGTGAAGAGGCTAGAGATCTTCCCAGCAAGAGGGCAGATAAGATGCTGCGTGCTGAGGGATTAACATTTTGATTGCTCTGGAGTCTCTGTAGTCAGGGGGATGATTAGTTTTAGGAATTTCATTCTGTTAAGCACAGGAAGTCTGGAGGCAGGAAGAAGAGTCAGACTACACAGAAGTGAAAGTGATGAAGTTCCAAACTGAAGTAAAACAGTGGGAACAAAGCTAGAGTGCAGAGAGGGCTCCGTTCCACGTTTCCACCCAATAAATGCTTCTTCCAACAGGTGCTGCTGTAGAGTCTCAATTAAATTCCACCCATTCCCAAGGAAAACTCAGCAGCTACCCCACACCGCAAAACTAGGAAGGAGTAAGGAAGGAGTATGAATGAACACTGGAGTCTGGAGAGAAGAGGAGCAGAGATAATTTGGGACAGGATGTCCTCTTTTTTGAATAAAAGTATGTGAAGCGGTTAGGTAAAATCATAGTTTTCCCTCTTATAAATATATCAGAAATTTATAAGGAAATCCACAAATATCTAACTCATCAATTTCATGGGTCCCTTTATCTACTATATTAAGTTTTTGTCAATTTATTTTCATTAATTTAAGCTCAAAACAGGCTGACTTGAATTAATCAAAAAGAAAACAGCTTTTTCTATCTTTATCTCTTGCTCCTACTGGCTGGAAATTCTCCTCAGAATCAAAAGCTAAAGAAAATTTTTAGTATTAAGCTTGCAATTACCATATTTTTCAGACTATAAGATGCACTTACCCACCCCCCCCCCACCAAATTTGGGAGAAATAATGATTGTTAATGCTGCTGTTGAGTTCTGTTTGCATTTACATTGGTGAAATATTGTTATTTATGTTATTAAATATCTTACCACATTTTTTGCTTCATTTTTTCCCCGTTTTCCTCTAAAACCTAGGTGTGTCTTATGGTCTGAAAAATACAGTATGTTCATCAGCTGCTCCATTTCTCCCCGGCCCCACAGGTAAACTAAGATAAACCACTCATTACTGAACAGAGGAGGTCTACTACATTGGCACAAGCAATCCCAAGGCTCCGGTTCTGGCAAAAGTGTGGGGAAATCGTGCATACACTGTTGGTAGGAGTGAAAATGGTGTCAAAAGGTTCAGACACAGCCAATGGGAAAGTAAACTGTAAGCGAAAATCTGGGGGCGGAGGGAGAAGAAAAGTATATACCTTTAAGCAAACACTTTATTTCTGAGATTTACACAGAATAATGTGTTTAAATATAATAAGCTTAAAAAATAATCCTTCAAAAGGAAAATTAATGAACTGAACTACATTAAAATCCTCTGTTCAGCAAAAGACATCATTAATGGAATAAAAAAGGACAAGTTATCTATGGAGTTGGAGAAAATGTTTGCAACTCTATAACCAATAAAGAACTTGTATCTACACCAGGGGTGTCAAACTCATTTTCACCAGGGGTCACCATCAGCCTCTCGGTTGCCTTCAAAGGGCCAAAATAATTTTAGAACTATATAAATGTAACTACTCCTTAACTGTTAAGGGGTCGAAATTACATTCGGCCCTTTGAAGGCAACCTTGAGGCTGATGTGACCCCTGATGAAAATGAATTTGACACCCCTGATCTAGACCATGTAAATGAGTAAAAAACTAAAAAAACTAAAAAAAAAAAAAAAAAAATAATAATAATAATAATAATAATAAAATAAAAAAAATACAGAAGAAAAATAGGCAGAAGATGTGAATTAGAGCATATCCGAAAGACCAACATTCGCATTAAAAGGTATTCACCCTAACGATGAAGAAGATACCCATGCAAGTTAAAACCCCAATGAGGTATCATCACATCTTTAAGAACAGCTAAAATATAAGTTTAGCAATACCAAGTTGTGTTGGTGAGGATAGAAAAACAGGTACACTGAAAACAGATCCAACCACGTGAGACTAGACTTTGGCATTATCTGGTTCAGTTGAAGATACACCAACATCCTATGACCCAGCAATGTCAGCCCTCAGGGTGGATTCCCTAGAGAAATACACGTCTGTACACATCAAAACTCAGACCCACATGTTAATGCCAGCACAATCTGTAATGTGGGCTATGAACGACCAAAGTGCCTGTCATCAATAGAATCAATACATGGTCAGTGTACTCAATACGCAGACATTATAAAATAAAAAATGAGCCAACTACAGCCATACACAACAATTTGGATTCTTAAAAACAAAATACTGAATGAAAGAACAAAAGAATGCATATCGTAATAATTCCATCTATAAAAAGTTCAGAGACAGACAAAATTAAACTATAGCGTTGTGGATGCAAATACAGGCGGGAAGTAATAAAGAAAAGCAAGAAAATAACTTCTATAAAATCAGGACAGTAGCCACCTTTGGGGGAGTGAAGGGGGCTGTAATCAGAAAGGGTTATGTGGTGGCTCCTGGCCACATCAGACGTCTTGGTGTGAGCAGCAGTTAAAAAGGTTCTTACAGGCACATGCCTCAGAGATATTGCGGGGTTGGTTCCAGACCCCCAACAATAAAGCAATAAACCATCACGTGAACTTTTTGGTTTCCCAATAATATAAAAGTTAACTTTATACTGCAGTCTATTAGTATGCAATAAATAGCATTAGATCTTAAAAAAAAAAAACAATGTACATGCCTTAATTACAAAATATTTTACTGCTAAAAAATGCTAACCATCATCAGCCTTCTGCAAGCCATAATCCCTTTTGCTGGTAGAGGGACTTGCTGACTGACTAGGATAGTGGCTGCTTGAAGGGTGGGGTGACTGTGGCAATTTTTTAAGACAACAATGAAGTTTGCAGCATCAACTGATTCTTCCTTTCATGAATTATTTCTCTGTAGCATGAGATACTACTTGATAGCATTTTTCCCACAGCAGAACGTCTTTCAAAACTTTAGTCAACCCTCTTAAACCCTACAACTGCTTTATCAACTAAGTTTATGTGATATTCTAAATCCTTTCTTGTCACCAAGAGTAGATTCCATCTCAAGAAACCCCTTTGCTCATCCTTGAGAAACAACTCATCTGTTCAAGTTCTGTCAAGAGACTGCAGCAATTCAGTGACATCTTCAGGCTCCACTTCTGATTCTAGTTCTCTTGCTATTTCCACCACATCTGCAGTTATTTCCTCCATTAGGTTTTGAACACCCTGTAGGTTATCCATGAAGATTGAAATCAACTTCTTCCAAATTCCTCTTAATATGAGTATTTTGATCTCTTCCCATGAATCGCCTACATCCTTACTGGCATCTACAATGATGAATCCTTTCCAGAAGGTTTTCAATTTATGCTGTAGATAGGAATCACTATCTGCAGCAGTTACAGCCTTACCGAATGTATTGCTTAAATAATGAGACTTGAAAGTCAAAATTACTCCTTGATCCAAGGGCTGCAGAATGGATGTTGTGTTAGTAGGCATGGAAACAACATTAATCTCTCTGTACCTCTCCATCAGAGCTCTTGGGTAATTAAGTGCATTGTCACTGAGCAGTAATATTTTGAAAAGAATCTTTTTTTCTGAGCAATAGGTCTCAACAGTGGGCTTAAAATATTCAGTAAGCCAAGATAAACGAATGTGCTGTCACCCTGGCTTTGTCGTTCCATTTGTAGAGTACAAGCAGAGTAGATTCAACACAATTCTTAAGGACCCTGCCCTAGGATCTCCAGAATAGTATCATCAGCATTGGCTTCAACTTAAACTCACCAGCTGCATTAGCCCCTATTATGAGTCAGCCTGTCCTCTGAAGCTTTGAGGCCAGGCACTGACTTCTCCTCTCTAGCTACGAAAGTCCTAGACAGCATCTCCTTCTAATACATGGCTGTTTCATCTACATTGAAAATCTGTTGTTTAGGGTCGCCATCCTCAGTAACTAACTTAGCTAGATCTTCTGGATAACATGCTGCATCTTCTTAAATCAGCCATGGCTGCTTCACTTTATACTTTTATGTAATGGAGATGGCTTCTTTCCTTAAACATCACACAAACCAACTTCTGCTAGTTTCAAACTTTTCTTCTGAAGTTTTCTCAACTCTCTTAGTCTTCAGAGAACTGGAGAGAGGGCCCTGCTCTGGCTAAGTCACTGGCTTAAGGAATGTTGTGGCTAGGTTTGATCTTCTATCCAGACCACTAAAACTTTCTCGGTATTAGCAATAAGGCTGTTTTGCTTTCTTACCATTCATGTTTTCATGTTTCATGAAAAGTTCCTTCAAGAACTTTTCCTTTGCATTCACAACACAGCTAACGGGCACAAGAGCCCCAGCTTTTAGCCTATCTAGGCTTTCGACAGGCCTCCCCTCACTAAGCTTAATTGCATCTGGTTTTTGATTTAAAGTGAGAGATGTGCATTTTTTCTTTCACTGGAACACTTAGAGGCCATTTACGGTTACGAATTGGCCCAATTTCAAGTTATCCTTGTGTTGCAGGGACCAGGGAGGCCCAAGGAGAGGTAGAAAGATGGAGTAACAGGCAGTCAGAACATGCACAACATTTATTGATGAAGTTCACCATCTTATATGATGAATGAATGCAGTTCATGGCACATTGAAACTATTACAACAGTATAGCATCAAAGATCACTGATCATAGATCACCTTAAGAACTATACGAATGAAGTTTGAAATATTGAGAGAATTACCAAAATGTGACCAAGAGACAAAGTGAGCAAATGCTGTTGGAAAAATGGCACTGACAGACTTGCTAGAGGAGAGGTTGCCATAAACTTTCAACTTGTTTAAAAAAAAATGTGTATCTGTGAAATGCAATAAAGCGAAGCACAAAGTACACCTGTACAGTATTTCCATCAAGGAACACTACTATAGACAGTCATTTGAAAAACCGCTGCAGAATGTTTAGTAAGAAAAATGTTGATGAAGCAGAAAGTGAATTAAGCAGTTAAATTTCATTCCATCATGTTTTTAAAACTAAATATTATGTGAATGTATTTGCATAGACAAAAGACAAAAGAAATATACCCAAGGTGTTAACCAACACCACTTCTAGGTGATGGAGTTGTGAATTCTTCACTATCTTCTTGACTTTGGGTATTTTCTACAATTAAATTGTGGGGGGAGCAGTTTGTTTGTTTTGGGGTTTTTTTGATGATCAAGAAAATAACATTTAAAAAGAAAAATTAGGATGCTAAGCACTTGACTACCAGCTAAGTTAAATTTCCTTCCTCTAGATCCCAGAACCTAGAAAACATAGTGGTGACTGCAAATCTCATTAACGAAACAAACAGAAATACTGTCCACTTGTTTGCAATTCAAACTACCTTTAGAAAAAGTCATACATTTTCAGTAAAAAGCAAACAGGAGAACAAAACGTTTTCTCCTGTTTCTTTTAGAGACAGGAAAAGAGAGTGAGAAAGAAAGGGAGAGAATCAGTTGGTTGCCTCTCTCACCACCCCCCAACTGGGGACCTGGCCTGCAGCCCAGGCAAGTGCCCTGACTGGGAACTGAATCTGCGACCTTCGGTTCAGAGGCCGGCATGCAATCACTGAGCCATACCAGCCAGGGCCTTGTGCAGAACTTTTTATGACAATGCTTTTCATTTCTCACAGGTTAGTGTCTAATAGCAGAATCCTGGGTATAAGATAAATGAATGCTTCACTTCATTTTTTTTTAATTGCCAAACATTTCCAAAAAGTTACACTACCAAAAGCACTGAAGTTCCAAGTGCTCCACACCCTCACAAGACTTGGTGCTGTCAGTCTTACTTTGGCCATTCTAGAGGGGTGCCTGATTGTGGTTTTAATTTTCATTTTCCTGATGAAAACAGACATTGAGCACTTTTTAATGTGTTTATTGGCCATTCTTATCTCTTCCTTTGTTAAGTGTCTCTTCAAGTCTTTTGCTCATGTTTTGAGATGTCTTTTTATTATTATTCTACTCATAGGAATTCTTTATTCTAATTGATCGTGGGCATGAATTACATTCACAAACACATTTTAGACACTTTTATTTAGAAATAATTTTAAATTTAGAAAAAGCTTTAAATGTACAGAGTAGCTACAAGAATAAACATAATACAAAGAATACCTGCCATAGACTTTTTCCCATATTCACCTATTAACACAAACAAATGTTTTTAAAATACATAAATTATATTAATTTGGCAAAAGCCAACTGGAAAAGAGGCTAGTAATGGGGAATAAAAAGCAACCAGCAGTAATAAATAAACCTAAGCAATGCATTTCTCCATAAGATGGATGTTTTTTTAGAAATAAAGGCACTGTGAATGTAACAAGCCCCAAATATGAATAAAATAACGCTAAATTTTAATGAAGTTTAAACTGCCAATAATAGACAGAAAAGATAAGCAAATCTCAGGTATGTCTTTCCTTTCTTTTTGGGTCTGATAAACCTTTCCTGAGCAAGGAACGAGTACTGTTTTTTAGGAAAGGCTGATCTGTGGGCTGTTTTAATATAAATTGTTAAAAACTAAGATACACTGACCATTCAACAGTATACCAGAGTTCCTAACAATACAAAATTTAAAAAAAAAAAAAAAAAAAAAAAAAAAAAAAAAAAAAAAAAAAAAAAAAAAAAAAAAAAAAAAAAAAAAAAAAAAAAAAAAAAAAAAAAAAAAAACAAGAAGGAATTAGAAAAAATAAGTGTGTCAGAATTTCCAGAGAGCATAATTACTAACATTGAAGATCCAAGAGATTCAGACCTAGTAAGAAATTCTACAAGGTTGTGAGATTTAAGATATTAAAAACTTAAGTGATCCTAAAAGCAGCAATAACATCGCCAATTAGAAGATGTAATTTAAAACAACAAAGAACATAAGTTACTCAGGGTAATAATAAGTTACTCAATTTAATAAAACAAAGTCATCTTGTGAAGAAAACAAAGTTTCACCAAGAAAGGTTTAAAACCTGAATAAATGCAGAGCTATGACATGGTCTTGATCAAAAGAACTCAACATATAATAAAAATGTCAAATCTCCCAAACTGACTGGTAGATTCGATGAAATTCCAATAAAACAGAATTTTATTCATAGAACTTAGAAGACATGGAATACAAAGGACTACAAATGGCTAAGAAACACTCTTGAAGAAGAGTAAGATGGGACGACCTTCTTTTTAATAAAAGCTCTGGAAACTGAGTAGATGAGCAGTTACCAGGGGGGAGGAAGAGAGAAGAGAAAAAGACTGCACAAGGGCATGGGGTTTCTTGGGGCAATGAAAATGTTCTGGCATTAGATAATGATGAGGGTCGTCATATACTGAAAGGCACTGAACTGTATGCTTATTTTATTTTATTTTGAGAGAGGAGAAGGAAGGGAGAAAGAGAAGGAAAGAAACACTGATGTGAGAGAAACATAGATCACCTGCCTCTCTTGCACACCCCAACCAGGCACCAAACCCACAACCTAAGCATGTACCAGGAAGCAAACTGGCAACCTTTCAGTTTGTGGGACAATGCCCAACCAACTGAGCCATACCGGTCAGAGTAGAACTGTACATTTTAAATGGGAGAAATAGTCTGTATTCCAACAAAACTACATAAAAAATAGCTCACTCAATTTAACTGACAGTTCTGAAAACAAATTAATTTAATCAAAATTTGTAAAAACTGCATTGAAAACAGAAGGTTTATAGATCCAAAGTTAAAATTAAACTTTAGACAATAGAGGCTAAAATGGTCTGTTAAAGATTTTTTAAAATTGTTTTAATAACTTTTAAAAAAAGATTATATTTATTCCTTTTTTACAGAGGGAAAGGGAGGGAGAAATAGAGAAACATCAATGTGCAGTTGCCTCCTATACGTCCCCCACTGGGGACCTGACCCGCAACCCAGACATGTGCCCTAAACTGGCAATCGAATCAGCGACCCTTTGATTCAAGTGCCAGTACTCAACCACTGAGTCACACCAGCTAGGGCTGTTAATGATGCTTTAATTTTGTTATATGAATCCTAAAGGACTAAAACTAGTAAACAACCTCTATGTATGCTTGAGGAAAGGGCTTTGTTATTTTTTTAAATACTTTATATAAAACAAAAGTTCTACTGAATTTAAAATCCATTTGCATCATCACAAGCACTTTCAGTATTATAGCTATCAAAAAAGGGAAGAATTGTTATTTAAAAATAAACCCACTCTTGGCATACAACTGAAAGAGAATTGTCTGAATTCTCAGTAATGACAAAAAAAAGTTTCCATCAACTATAAATAAAACAAAATTTCATCTGTGATTTGCACCCACATCTGCCAACAAGGTTTCCAGTCAACGCTGACCACAGGCCCACCACTCCTCCTCTGAAGCCCTTGGGTCTAGATGTGTTTTCGAATTCAGGAGTTCTTGAATTTTAGAATGGTAATAAAGTGATACAGTTTTAACATGTCATAAATTACCACCACCGGCAATCCATTAGTATTTCTGAAATAACATATATGTTACATTCCAAGTGAAATAAATAGGTTTAAATTGTTAATAAGGGATTATGGACCATAAAAAGCGTATTTCTCAATAAAAAATTTTAAAAGATTTGGAATAATTCTACTTTTCTCATGACAGATAAAAAAAATAAAGAAAATTTAAAGCAATGTTTTCTTCAAGTCTCACAGACAGAATCCAAATCACCTTCACTGTACTCATTAAAAGGTAAAGATGTAGTCTCCTAGAAAAATTCTCAGGCATTTGCACATGGAGACCATAAAAGTAAAAGGATGATTACTGCAGCAGTGAAAAACTGGAAAAATAAGGAAAAATGTCCACAATCAGGGACTGGATAAAATGAGATACACTGATAGGACACATTACTAAACAGTAGTTAGCAGGAATAAGACTACGTTTACATAAACAAACCATTTTTCATGGATACATACGAACAGGAAGGATTCGCATTAAATTAATGACAGTGGCTGATACCAGAAAGGAACAACGGTTTTAGGGCTAGGTGGTGGGTGGGGGCTACAGGGGTGGGGTTCGGTGCAGAAGTGGCGAGCATTTCCCACTGCCTCTGCACAAAGGCTCAGGCTTCCATTTCAAACATGGCAAAACAAGACACACTGTTCTTTGCATCCTCCTGAAGCTTCATTATAATGGCTAAAAGGAAATAACAAAAGTATAAATGCAGCACAAAGACAAAGAGAAAGGAGGAGGAAAAGGCAGCAGATGAGAAATGTCAACAGAATTCTGGAAGATGGATTGCAGGAAGACAAGGAGTAGTAACTGGCTCAGCAGGGGAAAGAAAGCAGAAGTCTAAAAGCTGAAGGAAAAAGCCACAACGAGCCAGCCAGTTAGAACTACAAAACCCCAAGGTGGCAGGGACTAAGAGGAACCAGGAACCACGCAGATGGGGATGAGGCATGAGAATGGAAACAGGACAACTGGCTGTTAGTACGAAAAAGAAGTTGCACCAATTCAGGTTCCCTCTTTGTCCCCAAGAAGTAAACAGATTTATATTCTGCTTGGACCAAAGGTTCTGAAATGGAAGACACTAGGCACAGCTCAAGGAGTTGTGGAAGGAGTGTGGCACCACACTCTGACCAGGAGAAGTAAGCCAAAGACAAGGTACAAAATGGTGACCCTAGCAGCTCCCTCCCCCAGCTTGACTCCCAAAGCTCTGTAAACAGTGGCAGCCCAACAACTCCAGCCCCGCCTGCCCTCAACTAGCTGGCATGAGATGAGAGGACTTCCCCTCCTGGAAAAAGTGACTAGACTGAAAGAAAACTTTCAGGTACAGATAACCGGGGGATTCCAAAAAAGCATCTGGGTCCCCGCTCTGTATCACAGCCAACAGATTCCACTAACACAGAATCCACCAGTTCTCTGAGAATAACCTATCAAGAACCAACAGAAATTTGAGCACAACTGTTATATGAAAGATAGCGACCCAAATAAAAGAGGAATTAAAAGGAAACAGATGATAAAGGTTCACAGTTAATGTTCTCAAAGATAGCCCAAAAGCAAGTACAGAGTGCTATTTTTAAAAAATAAAATAAGGAACATCACAGAATATGAGCAATCTGCAAAAAATTAAAAATGAAATTAAAAAAAAAAATTCACAAACCAGCAACAACGAATAGGGTATTTCCCACATATCTGATTCAAAGAAAAAGAAAGCTGGCTGCATCAAGAAAGTCCCACATCCAACAAACAGAAGTTCCAGAAAGAGAAAACTGGAAAAGACAGAACTTAGGTTTTCCCAAAATGAAATGACCCAAGTTTCCAGGTTTAAGAAGGCAAACGCCCAGCACAATGTATGAAAAAAGACCCATTACACAGTACCACACCATGAAACTTTGGAATACAGGATTGAAAACAAGATCCTAAAACCTTCCAGTCAGGAGAAAACATCACAAAGAAATCAGAACAGCCCCGCTCTTCTCCAGGGCAGTTCTGGACAATGCAGTAGACCACCATCTTCCAGAACAGAGTCAAACCAATAATCCAGTGCGAGATTTAGAATTAAGACATGACATTCTCAATTCACCTCCTATGCACCTGTTCTCAGGAAGCAACTGGAGAATGTGTTACATAAACAAAACCAAAAACAACAAAACAAACACTGAGATCCACATAAGGTACGGAAAAGACAGGATGTAACAGGAGAAAAGATGAAAAACATCTCAAGGTGAGGAGTTCCGGAAAAAAGTTATATCCACGTCAAACAGGCTAACCAATTTGCCCCAGTTTGCGTGGGACTTCCCTGGTTTTAGCAGCAGAAACCCTATGCCCCAAGAAATGTATCAGTCCTGGGCAAACCCTACACCAAGAGTGCATAGTGGCCTGGGAACAGGAGAAAGCATGGATCCAGGACTAACATTCAGAAAGAATTTTACAGCTGTTAAGGATTAGGCTTTATCTTTTTCTATTTGTAATTTCCACTTTGTTTTTTATTTCTCATCTTCATCCTTTAACATATTTATTTTTAAGTATGTAAAACATAACACGATTATAAAAGTCAAATCTATATAAAAGGTTATACCCAGAGAATTGACACTGACCCCATTCTCTCTCTTCCCACTCTACCCCCCAACTTTTCCCCTACATTCTACCCACCTCGTAGAGTAACCAATCTCATTGGTTCCTGGTTTATTCTTCTTGCGTTTCTTTTTCCACCATTGATAAAATACATGTCTACTTTATTCTCCCTCCACCCTCGGGGAAAAATCGCATACCATACAGTATTTTGCACTGTTTTTTTTTTTTCACTTAACAACACATGCCGGAAGTCACTATCATTTCATAGATAATCTTTCTCATTCACTTCTCAGCTGCACATCCATGATGCAGATACACCAAAGTTTATTACTTATGCAACCACCCCCCCGCCCCAGCACTTACATGGTTTTTAATATTGTGCAAAGAGAAACACTTCTGCCTTGAATAACCTTGTGAATTTGTATTGCTGAAGATATCTTCAGGGTAAATTCTTGAAATGGAAATGCCAAATCAAAAGGTAGGTGCAAATGTAATTTTGTTAATAATGCCAAATTCTCCTTTTAAAAAAGTTGTACTGATTTGTGTTCCTAACAGCTATGTATGAGAGTGCCTGTTTTCCCACAGCCTTGAAAAGAGAAACTATAGTGATGCTTTATGTATTTTTTGCTACTAATATATTTCAAATGACTAACACAACCACACAGAAGTTGGGCAGGGGTGGATCTAACCCAAATAACTCTTGAACACAGCACATTTTAACTATGTGCATTTGAGCTAAAGAACTAAATGAACTGTAAACAAATGCTGACCTCTGATCAGTAGATTTGTGTTTCCGTAGTGGAATGGGCGACAATCCTGACACTATTCAATGTTTACTCTAGAAATGAGCAAATAAGGAGGAGGTATAAAGCAGATGATAGAAGACAGGTTTCTCACTGTTTTGAGTAGCAGCATATTATTATGTAAAGGGGTAAAAGCTAGAATGACCCCTATAGTAAGAGACGGGCAGTGAAGCTAACAGCAAGAACCAAGATATGTAAAAAGAGACAAATACAGAAATAGACACAGATGTGTACATGTACACTGTTTCAAACTAAAAGGATCCAGAGTTCCCTAGGAAACAATGATTCTATACCTGGGACTGTGAAAATACAAGCTAAGCCCAGACATCTCATTGGGCCAGAAGGCAAATTAAGTTTAAAAAAAAAAAAAAAAAAAAAAAAGTTCAGAAATGGGGGGACTTGTTAGAAGGACACAAAAACTAGAGTGAAGGGAGACTCGCCAGGCAACTCTGTATAATTCATACATTAAAGTTAAAAATGACAACAACAGATACTCAACAATAAAATAAGAATCCATAAATCCATAAAGAATAAACCAGGGAAGAAAGGAAGGCTCTTCCTTACTGCTGAATGCCAATTAAATGAATAGTGGAATTTTAAAAAGCACCACTTGTCCACCATCCCAGTAATATTGGTTGTTTCAGGAAAGAATCATACATCACTAAAAGTAGTGAATGAAAGTTTGATGAGACTGTATCTCACAAGATAATTGTGTTTATAGTGGAGAAACATGACAAACACTATCTTAACCAAATAACTGAAGTTATCATTATCAGAAATCAGAAAAATAGAAATCATCTGTCTCCTGATACAATGCACTAAGAAAAATCACTTATGAAACACATTCCTGTCAAAATACTACCCGAATACAATAATGAAAAAACATCAGATAAACCCAAACTGGGGAAGCGTCTAAAAAACAAATGGCCTATACCCTTAAAAAAATGTTAAGGTCACAATAATATTGTAATAACTATGTTTGGTGGGTACTTTTATAAGTTATATAAATGTCTAATCACTATATTGTATATCTGAAATTAACAATATTGTATGCAAACTGTAACTGATAAATGAAACAAATATAATATTAAGGTCACAAAAAATTTGTGGGAACTTTCCCAGATTAAAAGAAATGAGCCTGTCCCTGACTGGTGTGGCTCAGTGAGTGGGGCACCACCCCATAAGCCAAGAGATCTCGGACTCGACTCCCAGTCAGGGTACATCCTGGGTTGTAGGCTGGTCCCCTGGTTGGGGCATGCAAGAGGCAACCGATCAAAGTTTCTCTCACACATGGGCACACTGACATTTCCCTTTCTTTCTCTCTCCCTAACCCTCTCCCCAAAAATAAGTAAAAAAAAAAAAAAAAAAAAAAAAATCTTAGGGGAAAAAAAAAAAAGAAAAAGAAACAAGCCTGTCTGCCTGGCAGAGAAGGAAAAGAACTTGCATGCTGGTGAAGAAAGAAACTGGGTGGGACAACAGGTGAAATCTAGAGTAAAAGGTCCCAGCTGTCGTGCAGGCTATAAAATACAGTTTAGCCCTGGCTGGCATAGCTCAGTGGACTGAGCGCAGGCCTGTGAACAAAGGGATCGCGGTTCAATTCCCAGTCAGGGCACATGCCTGGGTTGCAGGCCAGTTCCTGGCAGGGGACACACGCAACATACATTGATGTTTCTTTCCCTCTCTCCTTCCCTTCCCCTCTAAAGATAAATAAAATGTTTTAAAAAATACAGTTTAGTCAGAGAGCCATTTTTTATGTTGTTGTCAAAATTATTTTAATTACTGGAACGTACAATTTTTAATATGCAAATAGTTTTAAGATCTGAAAACCATAAATAAGAAATGAAAGAGACCTGGCAAACACACCGTATGATCCAGGGTTGGATGGATCCTCAATCAGAATTTTATTTAATTTTATAATTATCATTAGTAAAATAGGCAAATTTTGACTAACGTATAAAGACTGGACAGCAAGCAGTACTGTGTCAGTGTTAGAATTCTCTGATTTTGATAACTGCAATGACGTTATGAAAGAGAATTACCTTGTTTATTAAGTATTTAGTAATAAAGGGGCATTAATACCTACAACTTTACTCTGGTACAGAACAAAAATAATATGAGAGAAGGGAATGATGAAGCAAATGTGATGTTGGAAATTATATAAAAATTAAAAGTTAAAAAAAAAAATCATCAGAGAGCTGCAGAAAACCACCAGCCCCTGAGAACAGCTAACTGCCCAGGACAAGAATGCTGTGGTCTCTGTCACCTAAGCCTCCCTGATTTTCAAAACCCCCTCATGGCACCTTGTTTATCCCTGTTATAAAAAGTCTGGCCTGAATAGTAAGGGAAATGTAGAAGCTAAAGAACTTATGACACATGGACATGAACTAAAGGGGGGGAATGTGGGTGGGAGGGGGTGTGGAGGGAAATGAAGTGGGGAAAATGGGACAACTGTAATAGCATAATCAATCAAAGTCTGGCCTGGAAAGAAAAGGAAAGACAGTTCTTTTGCTGCAAACCTGCTGTCTTCTCAGATTGCTGGCCACCTGAGAAAAGCGCCCATAAAGATTCAAACAAAAAAACAAAAACCCAGTTATGTATATGCTACAGAGAAAGGAAAGAAAGGAAAGAAAGGAAGGAAGAAAGGAAGGAAGAAAGGAAGGAAGAAAGGAAGAAAGGAAGAAAGGAAGGAAGGAAGGAAGGAAGGAAGGGAAAGAAAGGAAGGAGGGGAGGGGAGGAACCATTTCTATTTACAATACCACCAAAGTTTCAAAATACTTAGGAAACTATGGAACGCTGCTAAGAAAAAGTAAAGACCTAAACAAATGAAAGATGTACCATGTTCATGAATTAGGAAAACCAAGATTAATTCTCCCAAACTGATCTACAGATTCAACACAACTCCCAAATAAAAGCCCAATGGACATTGTTTTTGGTAAAAACTGACAAGCTGATTTTTAAATTTTATATGAAAATATAAAGGGTCTTAAACAGTCAAAACAATCTTGAAAAGGAAGAATGAAGTTAGAAGTCTCACACTACTAGCACTATTCAATTTAATGACCTAAACATATCCACACAAATACAGTCAGTCCATTGATTTTTGACAACAGTACCAACACTATTCAATGAGGAATGAAAAAATCATTTCCACAGATAATGCTGGAACCAGATAAACACACAAATCTGAACCACTACCTCGAACTACACACAAAAATTAAAGAAGAACCAAAACCCCAAACGTAGGAGCCAGAAATATAAAGCTTCTAGAAGATTTCTAAAAATATTAACTATATATGAAATATAAAATATAAATTTTATATATAAAATATAAATTTATATATAAAATATAAATATATTTTTAATTTGATAAAATGGACTTTCTCAAAGTTAACACTTCTAATCAAAGACACCTTAATAAAAATTAAAAGCAGCCCTGGCTCGTGTAGCTCTGTGGATTGAGCACAGACCTGAAACCAAAGGGTCACCAGTTCAATTCCCAGTCAGGGCACATGCTTGGGTTGCGGGCCAGATCCCCAGCACAGGGTATGTGAGAGGCAACCACACAATGAAGTTTCTCTTCCTCTCTCCATCCCTTCCCTCCTCTCTAAAAATAAATAAAATCTTTTTAAAAAATGAAAAGGCAGTTAACAGAGAGAAAATGTTTGTAATACATATATTTGACAAAGGACTTGTATCCAGAGTATATATTTTTTAAAAGTCAACACATCATAAACAAACAAAAATACTTTTTTTTTTTTTTTAAAAGAGCTGCCATTTTCTTCCCCAAACTAATTTTCCCTTCCACCGGGAGGAGAGGACTTCCAGTGGCCCAGAGCAGAGCACCAGCCTGAGTAGGGCACAGAAGGCATTGCCGCATGAGGGTAACATGGTGTGAGAGAGTCAGAGCTCAAGAGAAGGATGAGATGCCCAAACAAAAAGCGAAAGGGGCAAGGTACGAAAGCCCAAGTCGAGTGAGGATGGCATATAGTATACGGGAGGACAGCCTGGTGTGCAGGATCAGAGCTTCAGCAGGTGAGGCAACCACCCCAAGCACAGGGTACTGAAACCCAAAGACGTACAGGACATCTTTGTGAAGGAGGGGCAGCAGCAGTGATGGGAAGGGAAATTAGTTGTATTAAGCAGGTGTGAGGATTAAGCACTGAAGTAAATTACAAATATGGAAAGAGAAAAAACATTTAAAATGAACCCTCTGGGCTGGCATTAGAATTTGTTAGTGGCATAAACTCATGGTTTTTAACACATTTAGAAAAAGCTAAACATAAATATAGAGGTAAATGTGAGTGTGTGTATGTAAATACACCCAAATATTAGCCTCTTCCCACTAAGGGGAGCTGGGCTCAGCAACACTCCAATAGTTACAACCACATCTAGAACCTAGATCTTGGCTCCTAAATACAATACCACTATACTTTAAAAGAGCCAAGGCTCTGTGGAAGAATGGCTAACAATAAAGGCTAAGCAGGCAAAGTGAGCCCAGACCATCTTTCACTAGAAAGCGCTGGCACTCCAAGCATGAAGGGAGCATGTGAAAGAAACACAGAAGCCAGACTGACAGAAGTCCCACGAGCTCTCCTAAACGAGAGCTTGGCTGCCACTGGGTAGAAACAAGGTGCCGGGCCAGATAAAACAAGGTGGAGGGCTGGATTCGGCTTGCGGGCCTTGTGTTTGCCCCCTGTGTATTAAGGTGTAACGGGACCTTAAAATGGTCTGGGAAAAGAGAAGTTCTTTGTATTGTACCGAAACTTTTCTGAAAGTTTATCAATGTTACAAAATAAAAACAAAACAGCCAAGAAGCACATGAAAAGGTACTCATCACCATTTATCATCGAAGTAATATAAATTAAAATGAGATGAAGAAAAAACCATGATACCCATTAACGCAGAAACACATATTCATGATAAAAATTTCAGCAAATGAGGAATAGAAGTTCCTAAACTTGAAAAAGAATACCTACACAAAATATTTACAGCTAACATCATACTAATGTTAAGACTGAACGCTTTCCCTCTAAGACTGTGAAAGAAGGTAAGGATGTCTGCACTCAGCGCTGCTACTCAACATAGCACCTGAATCTTAGCCAGTGAAATCAGACAAAAAAGGAAATGAAAGACAAAGAGATCAAAGGAATACATAAAACTGGCCCTATTCACAGATGACATGATAGTTTACATTGAAAAGTCCCAAGAAATTTAGAGAAAAAACTTCTAGAAATAATGAGTTTATCAAGTTTACAGAATATAGGTGAACAGACAAAAATCAATACTGTCCATATGCTAGCAATCAACAATTAGAAAACAAATTTAAAAGGACAATACCATCTACAATAGCTTCCCTCCAAAATTAAATATTATATATAGATCTAACAAAACGTGCAGAATCTATATACTAAGAACTACAAAATACTGATGAAAACATGAAAGACGATCTAAACGAGTGAAAAGACATTCCATGTCCATAGACTGGAAGACTCGACATAATCAAGATGTCCATCTTCCCCAAAATGGCCTATTGGTTTAATGTATTTACTATTAAAATCTCAGCAAAAAGTTTTGTAAATACAGTTATGACAATCATACATGGAAAGGAAAAGAAACTAGAATAGCTAAAACAATTTTGGGGGAAAAAAAAGCCAGAGAAATCAACATACCACCTGACTTTGTAACTTACTATACGGCTATACAATAGTAACCAAGTGTGGCACTGACACAGAGGAAGAGACACACGCGCAGATAAATGGAAGAGAGTCCAGAGGCAGAACCTTTTAGAAAATGTGGCTAAATGACTTTTGACAGAGATGTAAAAGCAATTTAATAGAGAAAGAATAGCCTTCCCAAACAAATGGTGTTGGAACAATTGGCCACCCGCAGGCAATTGATAAATGAGACTTCATCAAGATTCAAAAATTTTTTACTTTGTGAAAGACATTTATTCTTTGAAGGAAATAAAAGATAAGCTGGGGGAAGTATCTGCAAATCACGTATCCAACAAACAATTTATACCTAGAATACTCCACATTCATTAAGAAAATAATCCAATTAGAAAACGGACAAAAGACATAAACTGCACCAAAAAAGATATTCGAATGGGACGTTAAGTGCATGAAAAGATATTCGACATCATCAGTCAACAGGGCAATGCAAATTAAAGGCCTTATGAGATTCTACCATGAACCTAACAGCATGGATAAAAGGACAAATACCAACATACCAAGTACTGATGAGAAAACAGAACTCATACATTGGTAGTGGGAATGAAAAATGGTACCACCACTCTGCAAAAGTGTGGCAGTTTCTTACAGAGTAAAACATACACATACTGTATGACCCAGCAATTCCACTCAGAGGTATTTATCCTAGAGAAATCAAAATATTTTCACACTAATACACAGGTGGCAAAGACAAGGCCCACGTGCAGCCTTCCACCTTGTTTTATCCAGCCCAGCACCTTGTTTCTACCAGGTGGCAGCGCCGAGCTCTGGCTTAACTGTTAAGTAGTGGTTACATTTATACAGTCCTAAAATTACATTCAGCCCTTCGAAGGCAACTAAGAGGCTGGTGTGGCCCCTGGTGAAAATGAGTTTGACACCCCTGCACTAAAACTTGCATGCAAATTTTTACAGTAGCTTTATTTGTATAGTCCCAAACTGATGACAACCCAAATGTTCTTCAATGGAAGAATGGATAAACAACCAGTCTCCGTAAAATGGAATATTACTCAACAATAAAGAGTGCTGCTCATGCATGTCAGCCACCAACATGCCATCCAGACTGAGGAAGACCCACCAACTTTGGGGCTGCCGCCGCTGTCCACAAGTACAGGGAGCACCCAGGGGGCCAAGGTAATCCTGGAGGGTTGCATCATCACAGGGTCAACTTTGACAGATATCACCCAGGCCACTTTGGGAAAGTTCCTGTGAGGCACTACCGCTTAAAGAGGAACCAGAGCTTCTGCCCCACTATCAACCTTGACGAACTGTGGCCCTTGGCCAGTGAGCAGACACTGCTGAATGCTGACAAAAGCAACGCTGGAACTGCTCCTATCATCAGTGTGGTGCAACCAGGCTGCTGCGAAGCTCTGAGGAAGAAACAACTCCCAAAGCAGCCTGTCAAAGTCTTCAGCAGAGGAGATTAAGGGTGTTGGGGGGGACTGTATCCTGGCAGCTTGAAAAGCCACACAGAGGGGAGTTCATTAAATGCAAGTGCTTTTGTCTTCTGGTTTGAGTGTAGGTTCTTGCACCTCTACCTCCCTACCTGTGTGTCAGAAACCTGCCTAACAGGTTCTAGGAGTTAAGGGTATGAGGGCCTGGGCTCCTCTGGCGACTCACCCGTAAGTGTGGGGGAGATAGCACCAAAACTTACATGCCTTGGTCCTGTTACCTGACTTGAACTTTTCATTTATAAAGTGAGACTGACTTAAAAAAAAAAAAAAAAAAGAAAAGAAAAAAGAAATGGGTGTTGATACACAACTTGGATAAATCTCAAAGGTATTATCCTAGGAGAAAAAAGCCAGTATCAAAGGGTAGCACACTGTCTGGCTTTTATTTATATGACATTCTTGTCAGAATGTCATCCTACACTACCCAATATTAACAGTTTTCTATTGTTGTATAACAAATTACCACAAACTCGGTGGCTTAAAACACATTTTTTTTGTCTCAAGTTTCCAGGGGTGAGGAGTCTGGTTGTGGTTCGGCTGGCTACTCTGCTCAGAGGCTCAGAAGGTTTACATCAAGGTATCAACTGAGGTGTCTTTTTATGGAGCGCAGTATCCTTTGCCAAGCTCACATGGTTATTGGCAGAAAACAATTTCTTGTGGTTGTTAAAACTAAGGTCACTTTCTTGCTGGCTGTCAGCTGGGGTCTACACTCAAGAGACTGCTGCAGTTCTTGCCATATGGCCCTCTCACAATGACAGCTTGCTTCTTCAAAGCCAGCAGAACTGCTCACTTCTTCCATCTCTGACCTTCAGGTCCTCTTTTAAAGGGCTTGCCTGATTGGGCCAAGCCAACTCAAGATAATCTCTTTGGATTAATTTAGAGTCAACTGACCTTAAGTACATCTGCTAAATTTCTTCACTTTTGCCATATCCCATCAGTAAGAAGCAAATTACAGTTCTCATCCCATGCCAGAGAAAGAGATTATAGAAAGACATGGGTTATTAGGGATCACCTGAGAATTCTGCTAACATATCCAGTCTCTAGCTATCCCTCCTGCTGACCACAGTTATTATACATGACAGAGTCCAGCACAGATAATCTCACATAATCTGGCCAGGCCAGACCATAAAAAATGCCCATCCAACCCAGGGAACTGTCGGTTACATATAATTGTTGTTTTAAGTCATCAAGTTTTGGGGTGATCTATTACACTGCAAAAGCTAACTGATATAAAACACATAAAATAATTAGCCATCCAGAATAGTCAGGAAAGGCTCAAGGATCAGGCAGTTGTCTCTATTAATGGGCCAGCCAAAATGAAATGTATACACACACATATTTCTAATCTAAAGATAAAACAAGAAATTAAGCTTCAACCATTTAGTATACAGTTTGACACTGGCCCTTTTGCAATTTCTACATCAGTCCTACATCATATTCAGTATTCTTAAATTCACTTATTTCTTTTCAGCATGTTTCTTATGCCTAATTAGGTGTATTAATAGACTTTATCTGGTTTTAATCAGGCTTAAAAACATTACCAAAAAGAAAAGGCAGTTTGGAGATAATATTGATAATACATGTAAAAGAAACATTAAGAAGAGCATCTTTACACCAAATATATATAAACTGTTCATCAGATATGTTACAAAGTAAAAATCAACAAAAAAGCATTTAAAATTAGATAAAACTAGTTGAAATATAATATATACTCTATCATTTAATAACTTCACTCTAATGTTAACTGATTTTTAAAAGTAGTATAATTTTTAAATAGTTTTAAATTTCTGTTTTAGGGTGTATTTCACAATGGACATATTATAAGAGAATATGTGCTAACTTACATCTAGTAGTTTGTGTACATAATGTATAAATAAATGTGTACATGTATACACACACACACACGCTGAGGATATGAATGCCAAAATTTTTTTAAAGATTTTATTTATTTACTTTTAGAGGGGGGTGAAGGGAGGGAGAGAACCATCAATATACGAGAGATACATCTACTGGTTGCCTCTCACACGCCGCCAACTGGGGACCTGGCCCTCAACCCAGGCATGTGCCTTGACTGGGAATCCAACCAGTGACCTTTCAGTTCGCAGGCCGGCACTCAATCCACTGAGCCACACCAGCCAGAGAACTCAAAAAATTTTTATTGCCACTAGAGAAATAATTTTAAAAATGCCATAGGTTTTGAAAAGCAATGCAGTGACATGATCAGAGATGTGCTTTAGAACTGTTCTGACAGCAATTTGAACTGTGTTAGTGATGGAAAGAGTCTGAAAACTAGAGTACTAATTAAGAGAATACTGCAATATTCAGGCCACAGGTAATTACTGCCAGAGCAAGAATGGAAGAATGGTAAAAAACAAACAAACAAATAAACAAAAAACCACAAAACCCTAATTAGATAAAAATGAAAGAAAAGTATACATAGGCTATTTGTGTAAGAAAATTGTTTTAAAGCATACTGTATAGCTTTACAAAAATAATAACAGGAAGGATAAACCCCACCTAACACAACTGAAAAGATAGACTCAAAAGGATACATTTCCAAATAACTTGATCCACATTACAGAACAAAGCTTAAAAATAATGACATGAATACAGAAAATGTAATTCTCAATGTCTGTCACCCAATAAAAAATTATTGATTCTCAAGAATGCACAGAACCAGGGAAATCTGACCCACAATGACAAGAGAAGTCTAAAAATGAAACAAACTGAAAAATGGCAGACAGTAAAATAAGAACAGGCAGTTATTAGAATTACATACGTTAAATATTACAAACACCGAAATAGAACTTCGAGGAATAAAATGGACAATGTATGGATTAACAGTAGATTTAACATTGCAGGAGAAAAGATTAATAAACATGAAGGAACACCAGTTGAGACTACCCAAAACAGAGTAGAAGACTGAAA